>PVIU01028610.1:0-18714 GCA_004026605.1 Ondatra zibethicus | reverse complement strand
CCTCTCCAGCATAAATTGTCATCAGTGTTTTTGATCTTGGCCATTCTTACAGGTGTAAGATGGAATCTCAGAGTTGTTTTGATTTGCATTTCTCTGATGACTAAGGATGTTGAACATTTCCTTAAGTGTCTTTCAGCCATTTTAGATTCCTCTGTTGAGAGTTCTCTGTTTAGGTCTGTGCTCCATTTTTTTTTATTGGATTATGTGTTATTTTGTTGTCCAATTTCTTGAGTTCTTTATATATTTTGGAGATCAGTCCTTGTCTGATGTGGGGTTGGTGAAGATTTTTTTTCCCATTCAGTAGGCTGCCTTTTTGTCTTATTGACAGTGTCCTTTGCTTTACAGAAGCTTCTCAGTTTCAGGAGGTTACATTTATTTATTGATGCTCTTATTGTCTGTGCTACTGGGGTTATATTTAGGAAGTGGTCTCCTGTGCCCATGCATTGGAGGTTGCTTCCCACTTTCTCCTCTATCATGTTCAGTGTGGTCAGATTTACATTGAGGTCTTTAATCCATTTGGACTTGAGTTTCGTGCATGGTGACAGATATGGATCTATTTTCATTCTTCTACAGGTTGACATCCAGTTATGCCAGCATTATTTGTTGAAGAAGCTTTCTTTTCTCCATTGTATCTTTTTTGCTTCTTTGTCAAAAATCAGGTGTTCATAGGTTTGTGAATTAATATCCGGGCTTCATCGATTCCATTGGTCAACGTCTCTGATTTTATGCCAATACCAAGCTGTTTTCATTACTGTAGCTCTGTAACAGAGCTTGAAATCAGGGATGGCAATGCCTCTGACAATACTTTTATTGTAGAGGATTGTTTTCTATATCCTGGGTTTCTTGTTTTTCCATATGAAGTTGAGTATCATTCTTTCAAGGTCTGTGAAGAATTGTGTTGGGATTTTGATGGGGATTGCATTGAATCTGTAGATTGCCTTTGGTAAGATTGCCATTTTTACTATGTTGATCCTTCCTATCCAAGATCATGGGAGATCTTTCCATTTTCTGGTATCTTCTTCAATTTCTTTCTTCAAAGACATAAAGTTCGTGTCAAATAGGTCTTTCACGTCCTTTGTTAGTGTTACCCCAAGATATTTTATGTGATTTGTGGCTATTGTGAAAGGTGATGTTTCTCTGATTTCCCTCTCTGCTTCTTTATCCTTTGTGTATAGGAGGGCTACTGATTCTTTTGAGTTGATCTTGTATCCTGCCACTTCACTGAAGGTATTTATCAGCTGTAGGAGTTCTCTGGTAGAATTTTTGGGGTAACTTATATACACTATCATATCATCTGCAAATAATGAAAGTTTGACTTCTTCATTTTCAACTTGAATTCCCTTGATCTCCTAATGCTGTCTTATTGCTATTGCTAAAACTTCAAGAACTATGTTGAAGAGATATGGAGAGAGTGGACAGCCTTGTCTCATTCCTGATTTTAGTGGAATCACTTTGAGTTTCTCTCCATTTAATTTGATGTTAGCTGTCAGCTTGCTGTATATTGCTTTTATTATATTTAGATATGATCCTTGTATCCCTAATCTCTCCAAGACCTTTATCATGAAGGGATGTTAAAATTTGTTAAATGCTTTTTCTGCATCCAATGAAATGATCATATGGTTTTTTCTTTCCATTTATTTATATGGTGAATTACATTAATTGATTTTCGTATGTTGAACCAGCCCTGCATCACTGGGATGAAGCCTACTTGATCATATTGGATGATGTTTTTGATGTGTCCTTAGATTCAGTTTGCCAGAATTTTATTGAGAATTTTTGCATCCGTGTTCATGAGTGAGATTGGTCTGTAATTGTCTTTCTCGGTTGAGTCTTTGTGCGGTTTTGGTATCAGGGTAACTGTAACTTCATACAAAGAGTTTGGTAGTGAGCCTTCTGTTTCTATTATGCGGAACACTTTGAGGAGCATACGTATTAGCTCTTCTTGAAAGTTCTGGTAGAATTCAGCACTAAAACCATCCGGCCCTGGGCTTTTTTTTTTTTTTTTTTTTTTGGTTGGGAGGTTTTTGATGGCAGCTTCTATCTCCTCGCAGCTATAGGTCTATTTAAATTGCTCACCTGGTCTTGATTTAATTGTGGTAGGTGGTATCTATCTAAAAAATTGTCCATTTCTTTTACATTTTCCAGTTTTGTGGAGTACAGATTTTTGTAGTAGAACCCAATGATTCTCTGAATTTCCTCAGTGTCCACTGTTATGTCCCCCTTTTCATTTCTGATATTCTTAATTAGATGTTCTCTCTCTGCCTTTTGATTAGTTTGGATAAGGGTTTGTCAATCTTGTTGATTTTCTCAAAGAACCAGCTCTTTGTTTCATTGATTCTTTTCTGTGTTTCTATTTTGTTGATTTCAGCCCCCAATTTGATTATTTCCTGTCTTCTTCTCCTTTTGGGTGAGTCTGCTTCTCTTTTTTCTAGAGCTTTCAGGCATGCTGTTAGGTCATTGATGTGAGCTTTCTCCATTTTCCTTATGTGGGCACTTAGTGCTATGAGCTTTCCTCTTCGCACTGCTTTCATAGTGTCCCATAGGTTTGGATATGTTGCGCCCTCATTTTCATAGAATTCAAGGAAGTTTTTAATTTCTTTCTTTATTTCTTCCTTGACCCAGTAGTGGTTCAGCAGTTGACCGTTCAGTTTCCATGAGTTTGTAGGCTGTCTGGGAGTAGTATTGTTGTTGAATTCTAACTTTACTCCATGGTGATCTGACAAGACACAGTGGATTACTTCAATTTTTTTGTATCTATGGGTGTTTGCTTTGTTACCTAGAATGTGATCAATTTTAGAGACGGTTCCATGAGGTGCTGAGAAGAAGGTATATTCTTTTTTGTTTGGGTAGAATGTTCTATAGATGTCTGTTAAGTCCATTTGATTCATTACCTCTGTTAGTTCTCTTATTTTTCGGTTAAGTTTCTGTCTGTTTGACCTGTCCATTGTTGAGTGAGGAGTGTTGAAATCGCCCACTATTAGTGTGTGGGTCTTGATGTCCAATTCAAGTTTTAGTAATGTTTCTTTTACATATGTGGGTGCTCTTGAATTAGGGGCATAGATATTCAGGATTGAGACTTCATCTTGATGAATTGTTCCTGCTATGAGTATATAATGTCCTTTTCCATCTCTTCTGATTGATTTTAATTTGAAATCAATTTTGTTAGATATTAGAGTAGCCACACCTGCTTGTGTTTTAGGTCCGTTTCATTGGTAAACCTTTTCCCAACCCTTTACTCTGAGGTAGTGTCTATCTTTCAGGTAGAGGTGTGCTTCTTGTAAACAGCAGAATGCTGGATCCTGTTTACATATCCATTCTCTTAGCCTGTGCCTTTTTATAGATGAATAGAGATCATTGATATTAAGTGATATTAATGAGCAGTGGCTGTTAGCTCCGGTTATCTTTCGGTAGTAGTGTTTCCCTTCTTTGTGTTATGCTGGTGGGGGATCAGATGCCTGTGTTATTGTGGGTGTTGTTAGCTTCCTTGGGTTGTGGCTTTCCTTCTAGTACTTTTTGTAAGGCAGGGTTTGTGGGTACGTATTGTTTAAATCTGATTTTGGTCATTGAATATCGTGTTTTCTCCATCAATGGTGAATGAAAGCTTTGCTGGGTACAGTAGTCTGGGCTTGCACCTGTGGTCTCTTAGTGTCTGCAGCACATCTATCCAGGACCTTCTGGCTTTCATGGTTTCCATTGAGAAGTCAGGTGTAATTCTGATAGGTTTTCCTTTATATGTTACTTGACCTTTTTCTTTTGCAGTTCTTAATATTCTTTTTTTGTTCTGTGTGTTTTGTGTTTTGATTATTATATGGTGAAGGGATGTGTTTTTTTTTTGATCCGGTTTATTTAGTGTTCTGTAAGCTTCTTATACCTTCATAGGCATATCCTTCTTTAGTTTGGAAAAGTTTTCTTCTATAATTTTGTTTAATATATTTTCTGTGCCTTTGAGCTGGAATCTTCTCCTTCTTCTACCCCTATTATTCTCAGGTTTGGTCTTTTCATGGTGTCCCAGATTTCCTGAATATTTTGTGTTAAGAATTTGTTGGATTTAGTGTTTGACCACTGAGTTTATTTCCTCAATAGAATCTTCAGCGCCTGAGATTCTTTCTTCTATCTCTTGTATTCTGTTGGTTATACTTGTCTCTGTAGTTCCTGTTTGTTTACCCAGATTTTCCATTTCCAGAGTTCCCTCGGTTTGTGTTTTCTTTATTTCCTCTATTTCAATCTTCAAATCTTGAACTGTTTCCTTCACCTGTTTGATTGCTTTTTCTTGGTTTTCTTGGGTTTCTTTGAGGGATTTATTAATTTCTTCCAGCTTTTTGTTTGTCTCCTCCTCTGTTTCTTTAAGGGAGTTTTTCACTTCCTCTTTAAGGATCTCCATCATTTTCATTAAGTGATGTTTAAAGTTGTTTTCTTCTATATCTTCTGTGTTAGGATGATCAAGTCTTCCTGTTGTGTGTCCACTGGGTTCTGGTGTTACCATGTTGCTTTTTAAGATGTTGGAGGAGTTCTTGCATTGGCGCCTTCCCATCTCTTCCTTCAACTCTTATGTCTCTTATGTCTATAAGATTTGGTCTCCAAGGAGCTAGCAGGGAATGACACGTTGGGGGTGGGGTAGATGGCTGTCTGGCAGACCAGCTCCCTGCCGGTGCTAGGAATGCCTAAGGCACCTGGGGAAGAGGGGCCCTAGCCTTTCTCCCACGTGGAGGTTTTAGGAAGTAGGGGTCCAGGGTCCCAGGGCCACTGTTGTCTCACCTCCTATGTCTACCAAGTATTGGTCTCCTTGAAGCTCGCAGGGAACGACACCTGAAGGCATTTTTAAACCTGTGTTTATTATGATACTACAATGTAAGAGTAATTCACTTGAGCACTATAGACTTAAGAGACATTCATTGAACTGTTCTAGTTGGGTTCAAATTTAAACTTTGTGGTTTAAATTAAATTTACATGAATTTCTTGCTTCATTTCGCCAGTAGATGCCTGTATAATAGCTAATTTATTATTAGTAGTAATAATAATCATTATTATTATCTTAAACTAAACCTTTTTCTTCAAAACAAAATTAAAACAATTTTCTAGGCATTGAAGAGGGTGAACAGAAGATGGACACTTCCTCATTCCCTGTTTCTTCCTACACGTGTGGGGTTAGGTCGGGGAAAAGAACAAGAACATAGAAGCGTTTTGTCATAAGGCCAATGTGGCTGATGTCAGTTTATAGCACTATCAATGTGATTTTAAATCTTTTTTATTTTTTGAGATTAGAATTACATAAGTTTCTATGTTTAGGAATGCATTAATGCACACTGTTCAATATGCATAGTGTTATTTATATGTGTATGTTTTTACTGTGGATAATCTTTTTCTAGGTACATGACATCCAGGACAGCTTAAGTTGACGGGATTGCTCCAAATCTTCACCCAGTTGCCCTTCTCTCTGCATCCCTTCATGCAAGCAGCCCCTTCCTCTACAATAGAATGTCTAAGTAATACCTGTCCTTACTTCTTGGGCTACAAGAAAAGGAAAAGAAACATTCACAAAACAACAAACTGCAGCAAACCCTTTTCCAAGCAACTGGTGCTTATCCTATGTACAGAAAGTGGCGTTCTCAGGAGCTTGTCCCCACTCCCCATTCTCCACTTCAGCCAGACAGGTTTTGTCCTCTGAACTGAAGTAGAAAGAGAAACTAATAACAGTTTGAAGACTGTGACACATTTAGAGGTTAGGTTAAAAATGTCATAGTTGCATAAAAGCAAGGGTGCAGATGTGGAGAACAGATCTCCCTGGGAGTGTTAATGCTGTCTGTGCAATGTTACTTGTGTGCATGTTTTCAGGGTTGACTGTTTAGCGTTGAATAATAATAACTTTTCAGGATTCCCTGTTCCTCCTTACCACACCCATAATAACCAATATAAACAACTATAATTCATAATGCCCTTGCCACAAACCACAGGCTTTATTAAATATTACATGTTCATTAATTCTTTTTAACTTAATGACATAGTCTCATTTTATAGATTTGGAAGCCAAGGTACCAAATATTTAATAATCATTTCTTCAAGTCACCAAGTCACAGAGTATGAAACCAGAAATTTAACCTTAGTTCATCTTCAAACACTATACTTCATATGAAATAATGTAAATATATTATTCTATGAGCAAGAATAGTATTTATGAATCTATAATTTTTGTTCCATAAAATTCCATTTCAGATTTTATTTATCTATTTTCATACATTCAAAACAAGCACACTATGAATATCCTTAAATTTAAAATATTCACGCCATGTCGTTTTGACATTTACTTATTTATCTTTAATGATCTAGTTAGTTAAATTTGGGACCAGAATCTGACTCTGTACCCCATACTGGGTAGAACCCCACTATACAGTCCAGGCTGGCCTTGAACTAGTAACATTCTCTGCTTCAGTCTCTTTGTACATGAGAACAGGTCCATTCAGGCCAAATCACAGTCTCTTTCTACATCTCCCCCCATACTCCACTTCTCTCTCCACTGTTCCTACCCCAGCACCCCAGGAATTCATTCCTTAAGCTGCATATGTAAAATTTTGGAAAGTTGAATTGGTAGCAGCAGTTTCCAATACAGCACATTAATATTTTCAAGTTGAACCTGGCTTGTGTTTATAGATCCAGGCTGGCATCTGGCATTTGTTACAAGAATAACAGAGCTTTAAAATGCCTGCCAGCCCCACGGCAAGCCAAGTCATCCCATCTTAATGAGAAGTATAGCTGCGAGCTTCTCTAAACACTAACCAGATGCCACATGCTGTCGGTCCATCTGCCACCGGAATATTAACAAAGTGTCGACACATCTGTGATTTGCACTTAGATCCAGATGACAAAATGATGCTGTGATACCAACAAGTTGAATGACGATCCCTAAGCCAGGGCTTCTGTTTCTGTGGGGCTCCTGAAAATACAATGTGAGGTTTCCATATCCCCTTCATGTATGTGCAATGAGGGAGGTTTCATGAGTTAGGTAAAATCTTGCTATATCTATATCTATATCTATATATCATGGAGGGCTGGATATAGGACACACTTGAGAACATCACAAAGGATTTTATATATGCTTGAATATTAGAAGGAAAAAAAGGAAGTTATACAAATGGAAACTGTCCACATTGTTCCCTGGTTACTATTTCTTTCCATGTGTTCAACAGCTTGGGAGAGTGCAGGAGGGAGGTTTTCAACAATGAAAATAAATACAGCAATAAGATCCCCAATGATCTAGCCAACCAACCAACCAAAAATTTAAATATTCCAATACTGGCAGAAGCTGACAGAGAAGGTCTGTGCATATGCGTGCATTTGTCATATTTCCCAATAAAGTGCTCTTGGTGAACGGAGTGCCTATGTCTGCAGTTTGAAGTCCACCAAAGCATTTTTAAATTTGTTCCAGCTCTAGTCCCCCCTCCCCTTAAATGCATGATATATCTATGGGAGGGTAAGTCTAACAGTATCTTCAATTATACATGAGAGGTTGGTAATCTGGTAAATAAACTTGTCTCTTGAGTTCTGTGGACGATTCTGGGACCTTATAGAACATGAGGAAACCAAAGGAATCTGCAACTTATAGTCAGACGCACAAAGGAAACCACAGGAAAGCCTTTCTGCCATGATCATTTAGAAAATTGTTGAAACACGACATATTTATGCTAATCAACTGTGTGCTTTCTTTCACACACAGAAACTACTTTTAGTAATATTAGTATGTTCAGGTTTTCTTTCGACAGGCCAGGCTTCACTTATTCAGTGGCTATCCATGGACTCCTATTCTAAGTGAGGTATTCATTTACTTGTGGTAGATTTAATGAGAAATGTTGAGGGAGACCCTCCTACAGTTAAACAAAATAAACAGAGAGAAACGACTTAAAGATTACATGAAGTATTGCAGTAGGATTTCTCATATTTTATCTAACGTCACTTGCCATTTTCAGAGAGTCATGGGAATTTGTGTGTTTATGCCCTGCAACTAAAAAGCTGCGCATGCCCCTTAGCAATCACGACTCTTGTTGTTTCAAATGAACAACTGGCGGGGACCGTAGTATGAAAGTCAGATTTATCCACTATAAAAATGATGTCATTCGCTTGCTTATAAATGAATACGAGTTTCTGATATAGAGGCAACAATATACAATTTAAAATGGAGAATATCCAGTGAGTTTCTGAACTATGCTAGCTGTTTATTTGTCAGAATTATTTTGTGATTTTTTTTAGTTTATTACAATATACTAGAAAAGTGTATTTAATAAATGCAAAATGATGGCATGGTAATATGAAACACACAGTGAAATACCCCATAATAAAGCTAATTAACATGTGCGTACTTTATACTGCCAGTGTTTTCTTCCAGGTACCCACAGTTTTACCTCTACTTCACTCACTTCAAATCATGAATTCCATGTTTACATAAGATGATTCAATATTTTTCTTCCTGTGTCTTTTATATATCATGTATCATAATTTCCTCAGGATACATGAACGTTATTAAAAATGTCAACATTTATATTTTATTGAAAGCTACACACACACACACACACACACACACACACACACACACACACACATTTTTAACCTACTATCATCTATATGTAGAAACGTGGTTTGTTTTCTGCTGTGTATGTGCTTACTTACACATACATGTCACCTGTATTCTGCTTTTCTCATCTCAAGTCTTTCCCCTCCCCAGCATGGTCCCTTTATACATGGTCCCTTTTTCCTGGTTTCTGTGGTTACTCCATTTTTTTACTCATATCCAAAGTCTGGAGCTAGGAAGCACAGATGAGGGAGAATATGTGGCATTTGTCTTTCTGGGTCTGGTGAACTTTATTGACTGTAATATTTCCTAGGTTACCTGGAAAATTAATGATTTCATTTTTCTTTACAGCTGAATAGTATTCCATTGTGTATATGTATCAAATTTCCATTATCTATTCATCTGTTGAAGGACTTTTATGCTGTTTCCATTTCCTACCTCTTCTGAATAGTACAGCAATGAACACAGTTGAGCAAATATCTGTGGAGCAGAATGTTGAGTCCTTTTAGCATATGCTGAGGAGTGTTATATCTGGTTCCTATGGTAGATTTCTTTTTAGTTTTTTGAGGATTCTCAATACTGAATTCCAGAGTGGCTGTGCAAATTTGCTCTCCTGTGAACAGTGAATGTGGCTTTTCCTCACAACCTTGCCGTGATTTGTTTTTACTTACTTTTTATTTTATTCTTTTTAATTTTAGCCATTAAAACTGGGGATAAGACGAAATCTTAAAGATGTTTTAAGTCATGTTTCCTTAACTACTAAAAATGATGAACACTTTTGAGTCATTTTATGTCTTCTACTGAGAAATCTTTTTTGATACCTAGCACATTTTTAAATGAGTCATTTGTTTCCTTGACTAAGTTTTTTGAGTTCCTTGTATATTTTAGGTATTAATTCTCTGTCAGATATGTAGTTGGCAAAGATTCTCTCCCAGATTCTGTGGGCTTCTTCTTTACTCTACTGATTGGTTCCTTAGCTGTCCAGAAGCCTGTTATTTTTATGAAGTATCATTTGCCAATTGCTAACCTTACTTTCTGGAAAATGCAGTCCTATTCAGGGACACTTAGAGCCCATAGAACACTGCAAATGCTTCCTTATAGCAGTTAATTATTTTGGGTTTCAAATAGAAACCTGAAATAATTTTTCAGGTGTTTTGATCCACTTGGAGACAATTTTTGTGCAGATCAACACAAGCTGGTCTAATTTTATTTTCCCACATGCTGACATTTTTCCCAGCACATTTGTTGATGATCCTCTCTTTTCTCCAGTGTATCTTTTGCCTCTTTGTTAAATATTAGATGGCAGCAGTTACAAGTACTTCCATTTTATCCTGTTGGTGTTCATGTCTGTTTCTGTGCCAGTACCAGATTCTTTGATTACTGTAGCACTATAATGTATCTTGAGGTTCACTTTGTCAATCTCACCAATATTTTTCTTTTTACTAAAAATTTGATTATCCAGAATTTTTCTGGTTCCATATACATTTTAGGATGATTTTTTTTCTATTTCTGAGGAGAATGTTGTTGGTGTTTTGATAGTGACTGCATCAAATCTGTAAACTGCATTTGGAAAGATGATCATCATCACAGTATTTATTCAACCTATGAATGAAGACAGGGTGTCTTTCCATTTTATAGTGCCTTTATCGGTCCCATTCTTGAGATTTCATGATTTCAAGGAGGACCTTTTCCCCTTGTTATGTTTTTCCAGGATATTTTATTGGCTTTAATGTTATTATAAATGAGATCGGTAATCTCTTTACTGTTATATTTGTTGCAGGTGTGTAGAAAGATTTCCGTAAACCCTGCAACTTTGTTGAACTTGTTAATTTTTTTCTGGTTGAATTTTTGAGATCTCATATGTAAAATGTTGTATTATCTGAAGCAGGGATAATTTGACCTCTTCCTTTAATAATAACATGTCTTTAATTTTCTTCTCTTGTCTTATTTCTCTAGATAGTGTTTCCAGCGCTATATTTCTTTTTTTTCTTAAAAAAAGAAAACAAACTATCTCTTTTCATTATACATAGCAATCCAAGTTCCTACTTCCTCCTCTCATTCCTGTTGGAGGAGGCAGCTTGTTTCTCAAGGTCTCTCAGGCTAGCTTAGACCCAGAATAATCACCCAGAAACTTTGTTATTTAAATCACTGCTTAGCCCATTAGTTTTAGCTTTCTATTGGCTAACTCTTAAATATTAATTTAACTCATCTCCATTCATCTGTGTATCACCACAAGGTCGTGGCCTACCAGTAAAGTTTCAGCACGTCTGTCTAAAGAAGCAGATCCATAGTGTCTTTCTCTCTGCCTTCCTTCTTCCAGCATTCAGTCCAGTTTTCTGCGCCTACCTAAGTTCTGCCCTATCAATAGGCCAAGGCAGTTTCTTTATTTATTAACCAATAGAAGCAACACATAGACAAAAGGACTTACCACACCATTTCCTCATTTCTGTTTAAACAGAAAAAGGGTTTTAACTTTAACATAGTAAAATTACATATAACAAAACAGGTATCAAATAAGAATTATCTATTTTATTTTTTATCATAATTAAGGAAAACTATAACTATAACCATTTATTCTTTAACTCTATCTAGACTCCAGAAGGATATGATATTACTTAAGTAAACAGAAAGTGCATTGTAAGCAACTTCCAAAACTCTAGAATTGACAGAGACAACTCATTGCCTTGACAGTCACCCAAAGTTCTTGTGTACCGTTGGGGCATCCATCTTCAGCCTACATGCATAGTTTCCAGTGGACATTTCCATGAAGCAGGAAATTTAAAAGAGACAGTTCTACCTCTATCCGCAGTTTGTCAGTCACTTTCTTATGTGTCCTGCAGAATGTCTGACAGACTCTTTCATGAAGCAAGAACCCTGAAGGATGGTCTCATCTTTAGATAAGTTCAGCAGTCATTTCTCTGTGGGTCCTGCATATCCAGTTTATGCAGCATACCATGAAGCAGTCCAGGCAAGAGTAGTTTCTTGCCCAAATGGCTACCAAACTCCATAAGGAGCCTCTTTGAAGCCCATCTTCCTTTTGAAGTAGATTGGTGCTGCCAGGAGCAGATATGTCTCATTTTCATGAAAAGTCCTAAATATTAAAACATTTTAAATGCTATATTCTAAAGGTCTCTGAAAGATTTGAAGAATCCCTATCTAACTTAAATATATCTCTATATATCTAGAAAACCTAACTAGCATGACTACAAGCTTGATGATTATCTATTAACCTATATTTCTTAAGTATATATTATGTTTTTAAATGAGCTACACAAACATGATACCTTAATCAAGAGCAGAAATATACATATAACAAAATTGACCTTAAATTTATATCAATAAACCAAGATCCATACCAAAGCAAATTATTCATCTCTATAGAATATCCCCCTTTAAATGCAAACAAATAATTATAAACAATATTTGGGAATATGGACATAGATTTGTCCATACTGCTTTCTGGTGTTTGGGGGTGCTGTTAATCAGGTCTTTCATGGTGTATCCTGTGTTCTAGGTTCATCTCAGTCAGCAGTTGGGTGAAGTAATTTTTTGAGGGTCTTCATGGTAAACTTTCAGGGGTTGTGCTCCTCTATCAAACCATATTAGCCTGAAATGAATTTACTGGTTCTCATCCTCTGTGGAAACAAAAGAAGAACATATTTTCCAAAGCAACATATCCTTAGACCCAAATTTGAAAGACATGATACCTTTATAATATACATGCTGGTTTAGCTTAGCAGCCCATACAATGAAATGTCTCTTTGTACAGTAGGTTCATTTGATATAAGAAATTGTAGATGGAAGTTTATGTCCTGCCCAGTCCCACTGCCATTCAGATCCAAAGAAACACACAGAAGTTTATATTAATTATTAACTGTTTGGCCTACTATCTCAGGCTTATTATTACCTAGCTCTTAGAACTTAAATTAACCCATAATTCTTGTCTGTTTAGCCATGTGGCTTAGTGCCTTTTCTGTGTCATTCTCATCTTGCTTCCTCTGTGTCTTGGTGGTGACTGCATCTCTTTCTTTCATCTTCCCAGAATTTTCCTAGTCTGGTTGCTGTGCCTATACTTCCTGCCTGGCTAGTGGTCAATCAAAATTTTACTAAACCAATATGAATGACAAATCTTCACAGTGTACAAGACCATTCTCCCACAGCAGAAATAATTTAATTTGAGGATTCTCTGTTTATTTTTTGTCTAGATGTATGTCTCTGAGAGAAAATGGGATGTTGAAATCACCTACTATCATTTAATTTATGTCAATCTATGTCTTTAATTTCATTATTTCTTTAAATAAAATTACTTGTACTAGAGTTTAGTGAAGATATGATTAGTATTGTAATATTTTCTTGATTAATTGATCCCTTTGTTAGAAAGAAATGATCTACTTTCTCTTTTTGTATTAGTTTGCAATTGAAGTCTATTTTGTTAGATAATAGGATGGCAATACTTGTTTACTTCCTGATCCTATTGGCTTGGGATATTTTTCTTTCCTTCACATTAAGGTTGTTCCTATCATAAAACTGTTTCTTGTGGACAACAGATTGATATATTTTGTTTCTTAATCCATTCAGTCAGTCTGTGCCTTTTGGTTGGAAACTTGAGGCCACTAATATTTAGAATTATTGAAAGATGTATGCAGATTAATTTTTTTGCTTGTCTGGTTCTTAGTTGTGCTTCATATTTTACTCAATTATAGCTTCATTTGTTGTATTATAGTCCCTTAGCTATGTTTATTCCTCTTTTTATTTCAAGGTATTCCTTCCAGTGTTTTGCTTACAACTTTTGTGGTTGGATATGAACTTTTAAAGACTGTTTGTATCATGAAAAGTTCTTATTTTCTTATTTGACTATGCCAAATAGTTTTACTTGGTAAAGTATTCTAGGTTGGTTAATCATCATCTTTTAGAGCTTGTTCCAGGTTCCTCTGGTTTCCAGAGTCTCCATTGACAAATCAAGTGTTATTTTGATGAACTTTCATTTATATGTGACTGGTATATTTATATTACAGCTTTCAATACACTTACTTTTTTGTATATTTAGTGTTTTATCTATCATATGCCATCAGATGTCTCTTCTCTGGTCTTGTCTAGTTATTCTTTTGTGTACTTCCTGTATCTTTATTAGTATGCTTTTCACTAGTTTGGGGGAAATTTTCTTCTAAGGTCTTATTTAAAAACCTGGTCTGTGGCATTCACCTGGGATTCTCTTTTCTCATTTATGCCTATAATTCAAACATTTGGTCTGTTGCTGGCATTCCACATTCCCTGCATGTTCTTTCAAAAATGTTTCAATTTCTTTATTTCATCTAGATTCTCTACCTTTTAGCCTTTATGTTCTGTGTTCCTATTAATTCCTTCTACATGTAAAGATTTCCCCTGAATTATCTAATTAAAAAGGTGAGTATCAGTTCCTCTTCATTTCAGCTTGTCTTCTCTTTACTGTTTCATTTTTTATCGAAATTGATTCAAAATCCTGATTATCTTCATCATTTCACTCAGCTGTGTTTGTATTTTCTTGGATATTACTTAGTCATTTATTGTTATCCTCTTAATGTTCATATCTTCTTTAAATTCACCAAATTCTTTGACAAAGATTTTTTTCTTTTAAATTCTGTGTCCTGGGGTTTATCTAAGTAATTTTCCTCAGAGAACACTTCTATAGGACTAATAGGTTTGATGAAATTATGCTATTTTGGGCATTGATAATGTTTTTGTTTTTGTGTTTTGATCTGTGTACTGGTATATTATTTGTGTTTTAATAAATAAAGTTTACCTGAAGATCAGTGCATAGCAGTCACACTAGTCAATTATACATGCCAGGCAGTGGTTGCACACCTTTAATTCCAGCAGCCACACTAGTTAGTCATAGAGGTCAGCTAGTGGTGATGCACACCTTTAAACCCAGCACTAGAGAGAAATATAAAATGAGAGGAGACAGGTCTCATGTTCCTTCTCAATCTGAGGATTCATGGAGGCAGGATTGCCCATTTTCAGTCTGAGGTATAGGTAAGAGCCAGTAACGGGCTGCTTTGCTTTTCTGATCTTTAGGTTGAACCCTAAAATCTGTCTCTGAGTTTTTATTATTCATGATACAGACTTGGACATGTGGGTTTCTTCCTTTGGTTGTATATCTGATGAGACACTCTGTCTTTCAATATATTGAAGCCATACAGGAGCTGTGAGACGTGAGGATGAGCGAGGCCTGGTAAAGCTACCGGATAAGCTCTTTAACTGGATCAGGCAATGGTGGCTTCCAAACCAGAAGTCTGGAACTAACTTGTGTGTACATAGACGGCAGCCATGGGAAAGAAGGATGGGAAACAAAAGGAGCATTTCACCAGTCAAAGACGGTCCTGATCCAAAGCAGGTTCAAAGGCCTCAAATCTGCCCCTGTGCCTGTGAGTGTGGAGACAGCTACATGAGGAGGGGTGGGAAAGGTGAGATACCAGGGAATGGTGGCTTTCAAACAAAGAGGGCTCCCAGGTTGGGAGGGGTCTGGAACTGGATTAATGGGTTTTCAAATGGTAATGGTTTGTAGAGGGGTGGGAAAGAGTAAAGAAATGACTTATTGGGCCAAGGTGGCTCCTGAACATAAAGGGATAGCACTGGACCTCCAGACCTATATAGTTTGTGGGTATAGAGATCCTGATGGGTGGGAGGAGGGAAAATGGGAGGAGTCGGGAAGAAGTAACTTACACAGCGAAGGTGGCTTACAAACAGAGAGGACCCATAGGCTCTGAAACTAGGTTGTGAATTTGTATACAGTGACAGGTTGGGAAGACGAGACAAAGGGAAGGGTTGACATACTAGCTAAAGCTGGTTCTTAAACAAAGAGGTATCATGGATGCAAGGCTGAAAGTCGGCTTTTGGTATGGAGACAGTGATAGATTGTAGGCGGAAGATGGGCTCTTCAAGCTCAATTAAGCATGCACTATAGTAACTTCCCCCTTGAGCCAAACTAGAGTCTGATGAGATGGCTAGAGACTACTAATGTGGAGGCACACGGTCCATGGAGCCCATGGAGAGGGAACAACACACTTCTAGAGGCTTAGAGGAGCAATGGGGTGCTGGAGTTGGGGAGACATAAAGGCAAGCCCGATTTCCACAGTAAGGGAGTCTGCAGCCTGCTCCACTACTCCTCTGACTCCTGGAGTCAATGTCATCAACCCTGTGCCTTCTCACCTTCTCCCCCAACCGGTGTCTGTGCAGGGACACCCACAACAGTAAGTGAAGGGGATGAGAAATTCTTATGGGTGTGCATTAGGAACTGTTGTCATTTGAATGAGATCTCCCCTACCCTTAATTCTCAGACATTTCCATACTTGTTCCTCAGTTGTTGACTGGGGAAGATTGGGAGGTATGACCTTGCTGGAAGAAGGAAGTTACTGGGACACGCTTTGAAGGTTTCTAAAGACCGACATCTTGAGTTAGTGCTCTGCTTTCTGTTCGCATCTTGGGGTAGAAGCTCTCAGCTGCTGCTCCCAGCCAACATTGCCTGATGCTTGTTGCCATGCTTTCCCACCATCATGGGCACTTATTCTTCTAGAACCACAAACCCCCAAATAAAACCTCCTTCTACAAGTTGCCTTGGTCATGGTGTCTTATCACAGCCATGGATAAGAAACTAATACAAGAGACACAAAAGAATTTCCATATCCCAATTCCTAGAAAAGAAAAACTGAAAAAGAAATTCATATGTTTTCGGAAGTATTTTATTTGCATACTGGAAATATAAAGTTGTGTTTCCCAATTTTATTATAATATGTATTTACAATGTGGGTAAAACTGCATAGTTTTACTGTAATAGTCATAAAAATTTCATTGCAAGCATCTCTTCCTCTTCTGCTCCTTTTCTCTTGACTTTTCTTGTCCCTTTTGTCTTCTTCTCCAAATTCTCTTTTCCACCCCCTCTTGCCATATTGCTATTCTTTTTCATTCAATCCAAGCAGATGCTAAATGTATTTTGTTATATCTTCTTCTTTTATATTTTGCCTATATTTTTAAAATTACTTAAATCATATGTCCTAGTATTTTATATTTTAATGAAGAATGACTGAGAAACAGCCCAGTTGTTGCAAAATAGAAGCAAAAGTATTCACTTAGAAATTTTCCCAAAAGAATTTGGCAAGAGGAAAGATTAAAAGGCAGATATTCTGAAGAACTAGACAAGGCTATTCTGCCAATGGAAATTGCAACAGAGTTATTCTGGAGAAACAAAACATATTAATCAAGGGCTAATTGAAATAACTGGTTTAGTGTATTGCCTAAAATTGGGGAATCCATAATCATATGGTTCTCAAATACAGAAGTATCATAACTAAATTGGAAGCTTCCCATAAACCATACAAAAGATTCTTGGATGGAGACTGCATCTGAACTGAGGTTTCTTTCCAAGCTGGAGACATTCATAGAGTTGTAAGTTGCTGTGCAAGCTGCGAGGTCAGAATTACAGACAACAATCCTACTATCAAAATGCCAGACAACATGTATTTGTTGATGTAATAGTGGTTCAACAGCTGTGGGTAAAGCCAACTATTTAATGATTGAATTTATGACTCACTCTGCAAGAGGTATCCCATGACTTGTCCTATAAGTCTAGGGGTAAAACCAGCTGCTCAGGGAACATTTCAGAAGGAAGGGCAGGAAGTTTCTGCAGTAGCTGCACAAAGAAATTGGCTTGATGTGTTCTGAGACTATGAATACAGAAATAAAAATTTAGAGGGTAGTGTGATATTATGCTCATTCATCAAAATGAAAGAAATAGCTTCATCCTTTAGTACCTATGAGATCCTCAACCATGTTTTTTTTTGGCCATTTTTACATGATCAGGCATGCATTTCTCCAGACCCAGCCCATATTTTTATATATTCAACAACTATTCCTTACTATATGAAATATAATTATTTGCTAATATAGCAGAAAATATGTATCATATCCCAATTCTTTGAGCTTACTGGGAAGTAGAGATACCAAGTTGAGATGCAATATAGAATGCAGATTACAATAAATAGGATGAAATAAACTAAAAATGTACTATTATAAAGATTAGTCAGGGGATGCATATCATTTGGATGTGGATAAAAAAGCCTGTCAAATAAATTTGAGGTCTAGTATAAATGAGAAACACTGGAAAGTGGCATTTATAAAAACAATTACTATAAATATTAAATAGGTACCAAGCATAGTTTTGCTTCACCAGCTAGGAAGGAAATCACTAAGAATCTATACCTAATTCAGGGGAGAATTAAACACACTCACACACACACACATATTTGTACCTGGAAATGCTAAAACAATTTTCAAATGTAATATCTGCAAAATTGGTCAGTATCTTTGAAATCTTTGCCAAAAACTAGTTTACTAAAGCTGCATGGGCTTTTATCTGGGTCCTCAATTTCATTCCATTGGCCTACATATCTGGTTTTTGTGCCAGTACCATGATGCTCTAATTACTAAGGCTATGTGGCAATACTTGATGTCAAGTGCAATGATATATTCTGTGCTATGCTTTTTGTTCACAACTGTTGGCTATCCTTGGTCTTTTGGATTTCCCTATAAATTTTTGGAATATTTTTTCTATGCCTGTTGTGAACAACATTAGAATTTTTATTAGGATTGAATTGAATTTATATATTGTCTTTTGAAGGTGGATATTTTCCCAGATCAGTTCTTCCTGTCACTGTGCATGGGATGTCCTTTTACCTTCCACTGTCTTCTTCAATTCAGTGTCTTTAATTTTTTCATTGTAGAGGTCTTTCCTTTGCTCAGTTAGATTCACTCCTGATGATGAATTATCAAGTCGGCACAAATCAATAACCAAGCCAGCTCAATCGAAACAGGTATTTTTAATAAAAGAAAAGGGGGGGACTCACTCTACCCAAGACGTGATCCAATCCTTCTGGCGGACACCGCATGGAGAGCGAGAGCGTACCTGTGTTCTCCCGATTTTCTCCCTGGGGTCCCAGTAGCCACACCCCAACTTGATGTGATTGGCTAGTGGCTCTTCCCCCATCATCTCCCCCTTCTGTCTAAACAGGATTAATCCAAACCCAACATAGCTATATACAATTGGAACAGACACCAAATGCAAAATTACAAACAATAAACAATATTAAGCAAGGAATGCATAACAGAAGTTTTAATAAACATTC
>PVIU01028609.1:0-18699 GCA_004026605.1 Ondatra zibethicus | reverse complement strand
TATGCTTCTACCTCTGTTTGAAACATTGTTTATGTATTGACATATATATTTACCATACTACAATGTACATTACTACCTCCGATTAAGATACTTATACATTGTCTATGTTTGAAAGTCATCGTCCTCATTTATTGCACAGTTGTTTATTATCTTAGTCTTTAAGTTAGATAGGTATTGAGAATTATAGATCAGTAGTCATCTATGTTTGTTATATTTATGATTAGACTAATCAGGTTCCTTAGATACATAGAGATTATATTCAGTATAGATAGATAATCTTCAACCTCTTCAAGGAGCTGTAGAAAATGGCCTTTAATATAATCTAGAGTTTTGTAGTTTCGCGACAATGAGAGGCACTCACTCCTGGTAACACCAATCTATTCCCGAGAGAATGTTGAGCACCAGAGACACTCCATCTGGAGCCTTTCTTCTTGGCAGAACTGGCCTCTGGGCAAAGAAATGCCCATACCTCAATCACTGACAGAGATACCGAGTATCCGTAAATGGATAAAACAGAACTGTCATATCCTGCCAAGACAGGGTAAGATAGTTTTGAAAAGTTTCTTGCTCTTGAAAATGGTATGTCAGTTACTTTAGGCCTTAGCCAAAGTTGGTTGCTTCAACATTGCAAATGAGACTTTGGGTGACTGCCCAGGTAGTCAGTTGTCTCTGTCATTTGTTGCACATTGTGGAAGTTTCCCAATTACACTTCCTGTCCACTCAAGTAATATTGTTTTCCTTCTCAGATCTCTGATGGAGTTGAAGATTAAATAATGATAGTTATCTTCCTCACAGTTTAGCCAAGCTTAATTTCAATGTAATATTTAGACTCCTTAAAATAGAATATTTATTAAAACTTCTGTTGTGCATTCCTTGCTTAATATTGTTTATTGTTTGTAATTTTGCATTTGGTGTCTGTTCCAATTGTATATAGCTATGTTGGGTTTAGATTAATCCTGTTTAGACAGAAGGGGGAGATGATGGGGGAAGAGCCACTAGCCAATCACATATAGTTGGGGTGTGGCTACTGGGACCCCAGGTAGAAAATCGGGAGAACACAGGTAAGCTCCCTCTCCATGTGGTGTCCGCCAGAGGGATTGGATCGCGACTTTGATAGAGTGAGTTCCCCTTTTTCCTTTCATTAAAAATACCTGTTTCTATTGAGCTGGCTTGGTTATTGATTTGTGAAGACTTGATAATTCCTCGACAGGATATATACCCAGAAGTGGTATTGCTGGGTCTTGAAGAAGGATGTTTTCTAATTTTCTGAGTAATCGCCATTTAGGTCTTCAGTCTTGACAGTAAGCATCTTTACCTACAAATCTGTCTGGTGTGTTCTCCTGTCAGCTATTATTTATTTAAGCTATTAATTTTAAAATTTTAACATTTTATACTTATTTTAATGTTTTTTCTTTATTTTATTGTATTTTCCTTCATTCATGTTATGCATATATTTACTTAAAGCCTTTGACTTTATTTTACTATTTCCCCCTTTTTTTTAGTAACAATGCCCTAACCCCACACATATACATCATATCTTTGTCTTACATGATTCTGTATTTCAAACTGGATTTTTACTTTTTCCCTGTGTTTTCCTTTGCATCCTCCATCTAATGTTTCGACAAGATTATTAGTTAAGACTATAGCTTATCTACAAGAATAGCTGATAGGAGAACAGACAAGGCAGCTCAGTAGGTAAAGATGCTTATTGTAATAATTCATAAATTCTTATTGTAATAATCCATGAATTCTTCAAAAAATTATGATTTTTGTTTATTTTATTGTTATTATTATTATTATTTTAGTTTTTTGAGACAGGGATCTACTGTGTAGCTAAGAAGCCTATCCTAGAGCACACTCTGTAGAGCAGGTGGCCTCGAATTCACAGGGAATCCTCCTGCATCTGCCTTCCAAATGATGGGATTAAAAGCATGCTCCACCACCACCCGACGTTTTTCTGTTTTATTTTTTGTTTTATTTTTAAATTCAATAACATTTTTATTAGAGTTTTTTTAAAAGCCTATGTCAGTTAAGCTGTAATCCTTAGCAGTGTCCCAGAAGAGGAAAATAGGAGAAAGGAAAAATGGAGGAGGAGAAGGAAGAAGATGAAGAGGAGGAAAAGGAAGAGGAGGAGGAGGAAAGCCATGCCATTTAGGCTGTCACAGTACTCAGATACATCTGAAAAGCATCTGCAGGAGTGTACTGAGTATTTAAACAGAGGGTAAGGAAACCCAGTAAGGTGGGTAAAAAAAATTCAATGTCTAGGAAAGCATCCTTATTATAAAGGTTTAATATAATTTCTGTAATATTCTGTTATCATTATCTAATTACCAAAGTCACAGTTTTTCCAAATACCTTTACAACCAATTAATGCATCAATCTGTTCCACGAGGAGAACTCTTTTCTGGGATGTTGCTATAACTGATATTGTGATACTGACAAAGTTGCAATGTCCACATAACATCAAGAATCTTGCTCTGGTTTGGGATGGTGCCATTAAGAAAACTATGGATAGCATCTGGAAAAGTTGACTCTTGAATTTACATTATTTGACAAAGAGGAGGATTTTGCAAAATCAACAAACTTGCTGTTGAGATGGGAAACAACTTTCATCTAAACTGGCTCAGATCACATGGAGGAGCTGTTAGACATGCAACATGAGAAACTGACTAACCAGGAGAATGATAAATATGGAAAAAGGAAGAGAGGAGAGGGGAGGGAAGGGAAGGGAAAGGGAAAGCAGAGGCAATGGGAGCAGAGGAGAGGAGAGGAGAGGGGAGGGGAGGGACAGGGAGGGAAGGGTAGGAGAGGAGAAATTCCCTTTGGTTGTTTGAATGAGAAATATACCTTATTGGATTGGGCTTTGAAAACATGTTCCCTAGCTGCTATTTGGGAAGCTTAAGGTGGTGCAGACTTTCAGGACGAAGAATGTCACTTGGAGGGGGCTTTAAGATTAATAGCCCTATGCCACTTCTAGTTCATTTCTCTGCTTCAGCTTGTATTTGAATATATGAATCTTATCTTCTTGTCCCTCGCAGCATGTCTGGTGCTTTCTGCCATAAATCTCATCATGATAAATTCTTATCCTTCTGGAAGTATTAGCCAAATAAACTCTTCCTCCTGTAGATTGCGTTCATAAAGGTATTTTATCACAGCAACAAAAAACAGCAAATACACCCCCCAGATAATTCACAGTGAAGAATTTAGCAGGAGCTTTTGGAAATATATAATATTTATGAAGGAGGCCAGTTATGACATATTCTTAAGTATTTCCATAGTTACTACATTTGTGTTACAAATATTTATTGAATAGCAAGTATAATGTCCATTGTCCCAAAATGAAATAACAAATAAACAAAGCCTCCAAAAGCAATTGCCATTAATTTCCTGTGTTTACACAAGCTGTGTTTAAGAATTAGTTAAATATTGCTACCTCTACCACATATGTTAATATGTAAAACATAGAAAGGTAAAATGTGTGTGAATAAAATTGATAAAATTTTATGCACTGTTAATTATTAAAACATATTTCAAAGCTCCATGAATAGAATGATATTGAATTGGTTTTCATTATATTCAAATTATGGTAAAATTTTTGATTGTCAAAACGCACAACCTTTATACTTCTTCCTTCTACAGTTATGTCTATGAGTTCATTTCAGTAATTTTCCTGTTGAAATATGTAAAGCATTTTGGACACATTAAAATTTGCAAAAATTAAATAGAAGTTCCAATTTTGACTTATTCATTACAACAATACAGGTAAAAATTGACCCGAATCCATCAAGATATGTTAACATTTACTGTTAACCAACAATCCCCAACATTCACATCTGTTATGAAAGCTAAATAAACAATCTTAGCTCTGGGTTACAAATATTTCTTCCCTAGTAGGTATTAGGCTTGTTAATATGTATTATTTTACTTTTTTTTTAAAAAAAAAGCTATCTTACTAACCTTTCTAGTAATACTTAGCCAAAAGTTTACTGGTATGTTTTTCAACCCTTTAAGTGGGTATAGGATATAAGGATGTTTACATGTAGACCGGCCATTACACTTACCCAAAACACTGAGAGATTGCTTCAGGAATGTCAAGCGGGTGATTGTGGGAGAGTGGATGTGACACTAAAGGATGCAATTACTGTGAAGGCAAAGGCAATAGTGTATGCTTTCTCTCCTACAGATGTCAACTTTAGTAGCCGTATCACATCATAATTAACTTGAATTAAAACAAAATCTCATTCATGACTATTTAAATTGGGACTCCAATGAAAACTTGATGCTGCTTTCCAACAGTTTAATAATGAAAATTTTTCAAAAAGTTGATATTCCTTTAGTTTAGTTTTTTCAAATGCTTTTTCTCAGTTTTTGATAAGATGTAATGACATTATATTATTGTTAAATTAAAATTGTGGGAAGATTTCTTGTGGTGATATTTTGTTTGTGCTTTAACAAATAAAACTTTCCTGAAGATCAGAGTGCAGGGATAGCCACACTAGTTAGTCATAGAGGCCCGGCGGTGGTGGCACACACAATTAATCCCAACGTTCGAGAGACAGAGGCAGAAGGATCTCTGTGAGTTCAGGGCCACCCTGGGCTACAGAAGATTGAAAAAATCTTAAAGAGAAACATAGCCATGTGGTGGTGGCCCACACCTTCAATCCCAGCACAAGGGAGGTAGTGGTGAGAAGTGATAAGCCTGGGCAGAGAGAGGTATATAAGGCAGGAGCAGACACGAGCTCAGGATTCAGTCTGAGGTTTCATAGAAACAACATTCAGTCTGAGAACTTGTGGAGTCAGGATACCCCATTCCGTCTGAGGATTCAGTAAAGGTAAAAAATTCTCTGGCTTCTTTACTTCTCTGATCTTTCAGTATTTACACTGATCTCTGTCTCCAGGTTTTTGTTATTTAGACAAATTATAATTTGTGCAACAAATTCTCTTTATATAAAGTTACAAGTGATGGGGAAATTGCCTAGTTGGTAAGGTGCTTGCTGCATACACCAGAAGCCATGTAAAAGCCAGTGTGTTGTCAGGGTTTCTGTCTGCCCGGTTCCCCAGCCATTTAGTCCCAGAGAAAATCACACAGAGAGTCTACATTAAACATAAACTGATTGGCCCTGTAGCTCAGGCTTTGTATTAGCTCTTATAACTTATATTAACCCATTATTCTTATCTATGTTAGCCACATGGCTCGGTACCTTTTTCAGCAGGGCAGGTGACATCCTGCTTATTTGGTGTCTGGACGACACTGGGGAGGAATGGGCTTCCTCCTTCCCAGAATTCTCCTGTTCTCATTGCTCTGCCTCTACTTCCTGTCTGGTGGTCCCACATATACTTCCTGCCTGACTACTGGCCAAACAGCCAGTATTTATATATATTTATTTAAAATATAATTGACAGAATACAGAATTGTCCCACACCACCAGTGTGGCCATGCACACTGGTCATTCCATAGCTGCTAGAAAGGTAGAGACCAAATGATCCACAGGGCTCATTCTCTAGTCAGCCTAGATGAATCAACAAGATTTTTGACCCTTGTCAAAAAATAATTGGAAATAAACAGAGCTAGATATCCAGTGTTGACTTCCAACCTAGACAGACAGACAGACGCATGCACGCACGCACGCATGCACGCATGCACGCACACACACACACACACACACACACACACATTCTCTCTCTAAAGAAAAAGTAAAATAGTAAAGTAAATAAATAAAAATAGTGTGAAAACACTTTATTTAGTGTCCGTAGTGGTAGATGTAAGGATATCTAGCTGAGTTCCTTTTTTGGTGGAAAGAGACTGAAATCAACTTTTAGTCATGTGTATTAAACAGTCTGATGACAATAACACCAACAGCTTTCAGCACTTCAATTTCCTAGAGTGCTGGAGAAAAGCTTCAATGTAGAGGATGAGTAATTGAGAGCAAAAATAAAAACATGTAAAACATGTACGTAGAACAATAACTAGTAAAATCACGTTTATTAAATCAGTAAGTGGCAATTTAAATTATGTTGCTATTTACAAACTTAATGAAAAAATGATTCACTTAATTTAGCTCTAAATTCGTTTGTCAAATTGTGATTTTTGTGTGTGACTCTTTTAAAAAGCTTATTTTGCATACAAACCCCAACAAATTACCTTAATTAAAATGTAATAATAACTTGTACAATCACTTTGGAAATCAGTGTTGCAGTTTCACAGAAAATTGAAAATCAACCTACCTCAGGATCCAGCAAACTCTTGGGCATATACCCAAAAGATGCTCAATCATACTACAAAGACATATGTTCAATTTTGTTCATTGTTGCATTATTTGTAATAGCCAGACCCCAGAAACATCCTAGATGACCCTCAAAAAAGAATGTATAAAGAAAATGTGGCACATTTACACATTAGAGTACTACTCAGTGGTAAAGAAAACAATGACGTCTTGAAATTTGCATTCAAATGGATGGAACTAGACAACATCATCCTGAGTGAGGTAACCCAGATGCAAAAAGATGAATATGGTATGTACTCACTCATAAGCAGACACTAACTACAAACAAAGGATTGAGCCTATAGTTCATGATCCTAGAGAAGCTAAGTAATAGGGTGAACACTAAGGAAAACATATATAGATCCACATGGAAAGTCGAAATAGACAAGATTGCCCTACAAAATTGGGAGCATGGGGTGGGGGAGAAGGGAGTGTGGAGGGGTAAGAAAAAGGAGAAGGGGAGAGGGAGGAGAACTTGAGGGAAAGGGATAGTCTATATGGAGGAAGAACAGAGATGAGAGCAAGGAAAGAGATATCTGGACTGAGAGACACATTATGGGTCTAGTAAGAAACCTGGCACTAGAGAAATCCCCAGGAATCCCCAAGGATGACCCGACCTAAGACCCTAAGCAATAGAGGAGAGAGGGCTTAAACTGTCTTTGTCCTGCAGTCAGACTGATGAATATTTTAAATAGCACCATAGAAACTTCATCGAGCAACGGATGGAAACAGAGGCAGAGACCTGCATTGGAGCATTGGACTGAGCTCCCAAAGTCCATTTGAAGAGTGGGAGAAGTGAGAATATGAGCAAAGAGAAAAAGACCATGATGGGTTCACTCACAGAAAAAGTCTACCTGCGCTAATGGGAGCTCACCAACACCAGCTGGACTGGGAAGGAACAAGCGTAAGACCAAACTAGTCCCTCTGAATGTAGTTGACAGTTGCATGGCTGGGGCAGAATGCAGGGCCACTGGCAGTGGCACCAGGATTTATCCCTACTGCTTGTACTGACTTTTTGGGAACCTATTCTCTTTGGATGGATACTTTGCTCAGCCTAGATATAGTAGGAAAGGCCTTACCTTCTCTGAGGAGTGGATGGGGGGTGAGGTGAGGGAAAAGGTGAAGAGTTTGGAAGGAGGGGAAGGAGTGGGAACTTGGATTGGCATGTATAATGAAAAAAATAGTTTGTTTTCTTTTTTAAAAAATAAAATAAAAAATGTAATGGGAGAGGCATGATAGATTTTTGAGACAAGTGAAATTTAACGTATATAAGAAGCTTCCTGATAGTCTAGAAGAGTGGACTGTGCTAACAGCTTCTAGTACTTCAAGCAGTCTCTATCCATTTCTCCAAAAGCCAGAATGAACCAATTGCCACCTCTAATGATTTTACTCCTTTTTCATTATTGTGAAGCTGTTGTTTAAAAGCTTACTTGTTTTATTTGTACACTAAACCTATACAATAAGTATTTGACAACTCAACATTATTTTAAAAGCCTTGTAGTTGCTGTTATATTAACCATGGTAACTGAGAACAAAGAACAAAAAATATGTACAAAGAACAATAACTTGTAAAATTCATTTTTATAGGATGGATAAGTAGTAAGCTAAATTATGTTGCCATTTATAAACTTAATGAAGTCAATGTAAATTTGGATTCATGGATTAATATTTTTTCTTTGCATTATTGGGTAAGGAGAAATTTTATGTAATTTAGCTTTGAATACACTTTGCCACCATAAGCAACAGTTTTACTAGGTCTGAGAATTCTGGTGAGCAAACACTTTCTCATAGTGCAAGTACTCCTATTTGCTTCCAGACAGTCTGGACCTTCTTTAATGGAGAGATCAAGTTAACTTTTTATTTCTTTACATTGCTTCTGTCATATGTTTGGTTGCAGTACAGAAGAAATGTGATGAATTCCATTTAGTTACTACTGGTTGTTGAAGTGATTAAGTGTAGCCATGGCATCAAATTTTATGTAACCAGCATATGAACATTTTAAGTCTGGTTTTACCATTTTGAGTGACCTTTTGGATTACAATTCAGTCAAAAGAAAGTTTTATAGGTTAGGAACTGCTACTTTCCCTATGCTTGAAACTTGTTTCTACTGAAAATAGTTCAATACATACATGGATTTAAAATAGTAACACATTATATATTGGATATCTTAGCCAGAAAGTTAACCAAGAGTAACATAGCAACGCCAACATTCCTGGCAAAGTTCTTAAGTGTTTTTTACCACTTAAATCTTAGAAAAGTTCTTTAAAATATTTTGGTGGTCAAAAATTGATCTCAGTATTATTCCATTGGGACTTTGGTCAGGAATTGTTTTAACCACAATGACTAACTATAGCAATCCAGCTGGGTGTGAACAACAAAGCTCAGGGAAAAATGCTAATGCAGTGTTATTTGGAGAATAATTTTGAAAGTGCAAGACTGTACTTTTCTTATGAACTGGAAGTGAAAGAGAGAAGATTGGATAGGCACCTGTCAGCATGATTTTCCCTGAGATTGTTGCCCATGATGAGCTGCATCAAATAAAATTGCAAATTAATGTCAACCTTGGATCTAGTTTCCTTGCATTCCACAAACTCTAAAACAAAATGCTATTAATAGTAAGTCATGACTTTTAAAATAAATGGGGGCATATTATTCAACTTATAATATGTAAGCAACCTAATAAATTATTAACATAACACCCTAAGGCAGCTTCATCATCATTACACTCTCTTGCTACACTATCAATTAGTTACAAATGGAAATCAGAAATACTTTAAGTAAATTAGGCACAAATTACTTTGAATGCTTACTGATTTTCTGCTCTGACATACAGAGATTTAATGAACTATTCAATAAAGAAGTATCTCAGCCTCATCTTTTATTGCTCCCATAATGAGCAGGATTTATACAAAGCATATGGTGTTAAAACTACATTTCCAACACTCTTGAAAGTAGTTTAATCTGTATGTACTGGCTCGTTTTCATAAATTCATAAAAGGAAAGGAATACTCAGCAACTCTAATCTACTTTGGACCCCTAGTTTGAAAGTAAATAAGTGATCATCAATTTTCTAAAGGATTTATGTGTTTTTAAAACCATTTGTGACTCTTTGTATCCATATGAAGGCATGGGCAATTTTCTGTATTACCTGCTCTGTTGTCAATATCCAGATTTTAAAAAGCCCTTCCCTATTCGTGATAACTTAACATTTTTCTTTTTAAGTGAGATGTTATTTTCTATTCCTCATGAGAAAATGCAAATTCTTAAAGAAGCCTGTAGTCTTGAGATGTGTGGATACTTCACTTATTCAGTATGTGTTAATCTTATGAGCTTACTTCAGTTCCCTTGAGATTTTATTCAACCTTCATTTGGTGAGAAGTAAGAATATTTTTAGAGTATGCGCTGTAATACTAGAAACTGCCTTTACCAGCCCTGAAGTGCACCCGCCTACCCAGCCTGCACCAGCCACTCTAAGTAAGAACAAAATGTCTGGCATTCCAGATACTTGTACTAAATCATCACTTCAATTAATGTGAATATGAAACTAATTTATAAAAGATTGTATGAAGTAGAAGTATATAATATTCTTCAGTCTAAATATAATTATCTACCGTATAGGAGTTGTGTGTGTATAGTCTTTAAAGACATGGTTGAAATATTTATAATCAAGTAAAATTATTTGTCTAACTATCTTCTATAGCAGATTGAACAGCATCTCCCTCAAATAAATATGCAGTCCTACCTGTGAATGTTGAATTATTTAAAAATTAGATCTCTCAAAAAATAGTTAAGATGGATTATTAAGGATTTAAATCATCATTGTGGCATATTCCTATAACCCTGATACTCGTAAGGACAACCATAAGTTCAAAGTCATCATAGGCTATATAGTGAATTCTTTATCATCCTAGGCTATATAGTAAGTAGTCAAACTTTGACTCAACTAATGTATCATTATATTATTATATGGAAATATATCAAATTGTAGGAGACAGACATGATAAGCTAAATATGAACAGATTACCAAAAGGAAGTTCATTACTTCCAACCATTATCACCTGCCATTGTAGGACTTAGCCATCGATAAGTTTAATAGAGGCCGGAGTCTCAGATGTTTACCCTGAAACAAAACCTGGTTGCAGGAAGAACCACAAACTGAGATTATCAGATCACCACCCAAGAACGGACCATCCAAAAAAAAAAAAAAAAAAAAGAAAAAGCCAAACGTTCCAACCACTGGAGATAACATCACCTGCCGGCACACACTCACCAGGACACCCCTAGATAAATGTCAGCCAATCAGGAGTTCTGTTTCTCAGAAACCCCTCAACCCCACCTTTACTATTATAAAAACCCTACTCTAAGTGAGCTCGGGGCTCTCCATTTATTCCAATATGTTGGACATGCAGAGAGACCAAGTTTGCAAACTTGCATAAAATAAAGGCTCTTTGCTTTTACATATGGGACTCAGACTCCTTGTTGGCTTTTGGGGGACTTTGCGGATTTGGGCATAACAAAATGAAGGTTGACTTATTTAATGTGAATTACTAAGTGTTTAAGATAGGAATAGAGTCTTATAATTGGATTTTGGCAATTAAAATAGTCAATAATATCACAAATTGAAGATTAAATTGTCATAATTTATAAAATTGTGAGAATTTAGGGAATCATAGAAGAAACAAAATAAGGTGTAATGGGAAGATGGTGTCCATATACATCAATAATAGTTTAGGTTAGAGTAAATAAAATAAGAAAAATTTCCAATTCTGCCTTCATGAAACTCAACTGTTCCAAACAAATCTACAAATTCATTAAATATGCTTGACTGTTCCCAGGAATCTGGAACAGGCACACACTGAACTTCCCAATATGGTCTCTTTGCTGGGCTCAAGAGAAGCTTTTGTATGTTTCTTGAGAAACTGCTCAAACCAGAGGAGTGCATAGGTACCCAGCTCGCCTCATTGTTTTGTATTGATGTTTCAAGGTTTTCTTTAACTTATATGATTACTAGGAATATTTGCTTTAGCATTCTTATTATGTAATGTCAAAATTATTGACTGGCATTACTTTAAACATTACTTATAAATTGTAGGGCCCACAGGTCTCCTCCTCCCCCCGGGGCCCACATTGAGAATAGCTTGCAGTTTCATACAAACAATCCTGTTTGTTCCTGTGCTCTTTCTGCCCCCACTGGTGGTTACTCCTGTCTTGAGCTTGGTAATTTCCCACCTGCCTAGGGGGATTTCCATTGTGCAGCAGTTAGGTATATAAGGTTTTCTCTAAGCTTGAATAAAGGCATTCGGCATTCTCCATTCATGGATGACCCACGTCTCTTGTGTTTTAATCTCCAGCCCCTTGCCCAACTGTCAAACCATCCCGTAGTGCAGGCATTACGATTAATTCTCCCTTATGTGGTTTCTCAAACCTCAACTGAATACACATGTCATATTTTTACTGGGTGAGATTCATTTCCCCCTTTCAGATTCTTTTATCTGTTAAGTGTCTTCATGTTTTGATCAGGGTATTATCAATTCATCTACCGGGAGGAAGCAATTTAAGGTAGGAAGGACTCATCTTGGCTCATGGTTTAGGATAGATAGGTCGTACTTCTGAAAAAGTTGTGTCAAGTTGAGATGTAGTTTGTTATATCCACGAATCAAGAAGCAGGAAGAGCTTGGGCTAGAAGGAGAGCTACATAGACCCATTATCTAGTGATCCACTCCCTCCACCTAGGCCCCACAACCTAAATTTCCCAAAATTATTCTCAAAGAGCTCCATTAGATGAGGTAATAGAATTGAAACACTTGAGCCTCACAGGTTAAAAATCATATTCAAGAAATTTACTGATTTCCTCTAATTTTTGTTTGTCTTTTTCTTCATTTCTTTAAGGGAATTTTTTATTTCCTCTTTAATGGGCTCTATCATCTTCATAAGTTATATTTAAGGCCGTTTTCTTCTGCGTCTTCTGGGTTAAGATGTTAAGGTTTCCTTCTGTAGGACCACTAGGTTCAGGTGTTGTCCTACTGCTCTTTAGGTTGTTGAATGTATTCTTGCATTGGCTCCTAAGCATCTGTTCCTCGAAATGGTTTAGGTTGGGCCTGCAGCTTAGGTGGTACTCTTCCTACTGGTGTACGCAGGGCCCTACCTCTGGTAGACTCTGCTGACGACTCTGCAACTCCTCTCCAGGTGCAGTCAGGGTCAAGACTCCTGTGGTCATAGGTGCAGTGGGAATGGTTGCAGGTATGGGGACGCTGCTATGGGGTTTCTGGGGTTTGGTGATTGGGCGTGAGACCCGAGACATTTCCCCATGGCCTAGGGCTTGGAGAACAGGGCCCTCCAGCTGGGAACCTCTCCAGGTGCAGTCAGGGCCAAAGCTCCAGTGGTCACAGGTACGGTAGGGGATGGTTATGGGTGTGGGGATACTGCTCCCAGGTTTCTGGGGTTTTACTGGGTGGGGGTGGGGCATGGCATGTGCCTCCAGGGACCAAAGTCTAGAGTAAGGGACCCTCCAGCAGAAGACCCAGACAGTCACCTCTCACGGGCAGTCAGGGCCAAGGCTTTTGTAGCATACTAGTATTTAACTGTTTAGCTCATTCTTTTAAATCATACTTATGATATTTTTAGTTTTCAGTACAATGACTTAGTACCATATAATTGGTCATGTCTGTATTTTTGGATGATTAAGTTTGAAAATGAAATTATTCAAAATGGGCTTAATTTAGCATACCAGTTCTTAACCTGCAAGCAATAGAACCTGTGTTCAAATACTTAGGACTCATAAAAAGCTGTGGGTGGCTGTGTCAGGTCATGATCCCAGCATTAGGGCCCGGAGATAGGCAGATCACCATAATTCGCTGGCCAGTTTTCTAAGTTGAAATTGGTGAGCTTTTTTTTTTTTTTTTTTTAATAAGAGACACTCCTGTAACAAGGCCGTAAGGCTTGGAGAGACAGAGCGAGATACCCGATATACTGCTATATCCTTTGCGTGTGTGAGCATGGGTGAATACACTTACACACTCATGTGCATATAGCATAAATACCTACCTCACATAACACACAACACAAAAGAACAACATACACATATACAAAAATTTTGAAGGCCTTTTTGAATGTTTTCAAGAGTTTAAAACTCTGAGAGTATAGCTTAGTCATAGGGTAATTTCCTAGGACAAGAAGTTTTACAAAAATGTGAGTTTAATTTGCAGCATTAGACAAAATAATAGATAAAATAAAGTTGTAGCCGTATGTTTTAGTTACAGTAAGTTATTGTTGACATAATGCAGAAAATACCTTCTAGTGTCATTTTCATTGTCATCTTCATAATTCCTGTGGAAATTTTCTTCTATATAGCTTTTAAAATTGACTTATGGTACTTCAGATATAAATCTTTTTCTGAATCAGATTAGTTTTTGTCAATACAAATGTTCTTAATGGCGAATCATTTATCTAGGCTTTTAATAGGATTTTCAGTCTACTAAGTCTTTTTCTATGTTGTGTAAAGCTTTCAACTTATGGTTTTTCTCATTTTATCTTAGATTTTTATCATTTATTTTGGAGTCGTTGTGACGGAAAACTTTTTCCATTATGTGTTCTTACTGGTGACTGATGGAATATAGGAAAGATAATACGTTTTATATGATGGTCTTGCACTGAGAAAATTTTCTGATTTCTTTCATTGTTCTCTTGGGTAACTATTTAGGGGATAGTATCTTCTATAAATAATGGCAGTTTTATCTCTTCTCTTATGTTTGTATAATCCCATCTTTGTTTATTCTGAATGTTAACTGAGACTACTTCATTTTCTTAACCTGCCACTATGTAATTTTGAACCACTTTGAAACAGAATGTATTAAACATGGATTTCACTTGTTTCAACACACAACCCAATGTTCTAAATGTTGATTTACTGAAAAAATCATTAAGGTGATACAATTATATAACACCATTATATATTTTTGCAAGTCATTCATTGATTCCCTTCATGTTTGCTCTAACTACTGTGTGACAGACACAGTGTGTCAGCAAACTTGCCCTAGTCTAGTAGTTTTTTGTTTGCTTTTATTTATCTCGGCATTTTTATTTGAATGTAAAAGAGGGCGCTAGGTCTCCTGAAACTGGAATTGTAGACAGTAGTCACTGCTTGGTGTTGATCCTATGAGCCACACTGAGCGCCTCTGGGGACATGGTCTCCCCACTAAGCCATACTTCTCTTCTGTTTCACTTTTATATTTGAACAGTGTTTCTGTTTCAGTAAGCTTTAAATGTGTCTTGTTTTTGAACTCATCAAACAATTTTTAATTAAAAACATAGTTCAATTTTTTTTCCTTTTTCCCTAATCCCTTGAAATAACAATTTTTTTTTCATTGAGTGTACAAAACTTTGGGAACATTTTGGGTTAGCTTATATTTGATCCCCCACCCTCCTCTTTGGGTAAACTTAAACATGAAGAATCTAAAACAATCTGTTCCATTTTAATTTCCCACATGACTGCATGAAAAATAGCTTTTCATAATAATAACAATTTCTCATTTTGCATGATTTTTGTTGAGTACAAAGTAGATTAACATCTCCATTAGTAAATTCTGCCTCGTGACCATAGCTACATATGGTGATAACCGGGTCTGTGCTAGGCCTGAGCGTCTTCAAAACGTCCTCTTCGTGTGGTCCATAACTCGTGGCACTGACAATTATTCCCTCTCTGTTTGTTGTTTCTATGAAGATGTCTTATATTGACTCACAGCGTGGAGATGGAATGTACAGAATAATGGGTGCAGAGAAGCATCTAACAGAAATGCTTCTGTGAACTAGTTTTGGAAGTCATTGCATCCATTTCTGAATTAAAAGGGCTTTTCAATAAATTCCTTAACCATTTTCATGTGTCCTCACCTAGGCTTATATTTTATCTCACATGAGATCATCTGACTTAGGATAGTTTTATTATTTAGCTTTATTTAATCTGTTAGTAATGAGGGTATAGGGTTGGAGTCACCTGCTTTATATTTGAATATTTTTATGCCTCAGGCCCTTTCTGAAATGCTTCCCCTTCAAATCACAAGATACTTCATTCATTTCACTTTTGACCCAGCTGGAAGGGGGGGGCATTGCTACATAGTAAAGTAAAGGAAGAGTTAAAGGAAGGAAAGGTAATTTTCATTGTGTACATGAATAAAATCATCTAAAACAATGAGCAATGAAGGTAGAATTCACCTCATGTTACATGCTGAAATTGTTCTGTTGCATTATTGGTATTCTCTGATTTAGCACTTATAAATCTTGTTAGCTGCATGCACTTGCTGTTGGGTTCATTACCCACATATTTCTCATGCCCATCCAAGCATGATGTTTTCATTGTCTCCCTTTGTAACAATGATTTGATATGGGACAAGGTCGGGTGAGGCTGAGTACTTTAGGTCTGTGATTTGTTGATTATCCTTGTATATTCAATTTAATTTTTATTCTACTTCTTCCTGGGACTTCAGCTTTTCATGCTTTAAACTTAATTAGGTTGTTTCACTGACTTCCAAAGAATGTTCAATTGTGTTTGTTAGTTTATAAGTTTCTATTTATTTCATTTTTAAGCTTATTGAGTCTGTATTAATTAATTTAGGCTTTTCCCGTATCTTATATGTATAGTTTTAAAATACTCTTTTCATTCATTTATGATTTGATATCATTGCTAATACTTTTTTTTGTTTTTTTTTTTTTGAGACAGGGTTTCTCTGTAGCTTTGGAGCCTGACTGGAACTTATAGAATTCACAGAGCTCCAACTGCCTCTGCCACCCAAGTGCTGGGATAAAAGGCATGTGCCACTACTGCCTAGCTATTAATACTTCTTTACAGTTCAATTTTTACAAGTGTATTTTTCTCTAATAATAGTTTTGGGGCATATATTTGCTTTTTTAATCTGAAAATTCCCTGGTTATTTTCAGTACAATGTATTGATTGGCCTACATTAATTTTATTCAAATTAACTAGTCATTTTCAGTAAGGTACAGTTTGATATACTTATGGTTAGTAACATACCTTTTAAATTAGTGTATAGTTTAGTTTTCCAATGTCTGTTTTCTTCCTTTTTAGTACATTTACTTTCTTCATTGAGTATTCCCATAATCCAGTAATTTATAGTATCTTTAACTCATTAAATACTAGATTGTATTAATATCCTTTCTCACTTGAACCTATTCCTATTTATTTTTGCAATTATCAGGCTTATGAGATATTTCTATATATGTAAAGTATTTTGATTTTTCAGGAGAAATTATATGTAGCATACATTATACAATCTGAACTTGGTAATATAGTCTATATTTTATTATTTTTTCTAATAGGTAAAAGGTACTACCTGATCCACTCAATATGGAGTGTCACCTGTTCTATACTTATTTAGTATGGTAATTTCGTCCTACATTAGGAATAATTTATTTTATCTAGAACACAGGTTTTTTTTTTTATTGTAAAGTGAAGCTTCACTGAAGTGTCTGATGCGTTTTTCCACATGCCTGTATCTCACCAAATTTCAAAATAACTATAGGTTCAGGAAAGAACAAATGATCCCACAAACTCAGCTTGCTTACCTTCAATGTCATTGCAGTCTTGAGTGACAGAGCTGCAAGTATTGTCCCGCAAAAGACAACTGGGCAGAACAGCTTCCTCTTTATTCAAATTCAAACTTTGCTAATCAAATCTGATGACTTACTTTCAACTCCCAGCTAGACAGATTTTCCTGCAAAGAGGCTTACAGTTGGCATTGATTGTGGTCTCGAATCAGTAAAAATGCAAACATAAGAACAAAATATGAGATATTTTTAAAAGAAGTTCACTTTTAGTTAAATTTGCATTCATGGAGGCCTATGAACAGAGTATAAAACATTTCATAATAAAATAATTTCACCCTGAAGTTATTTGGCACAGATACAACCTGGTTTACCAATTATTCAAGCTCCTTGTACAAGGACAACATGCCTTGGGGTAGTGCAGATGAAGAACAAGGATCTAAAAATAAATGGTTCTAGGGAAGCAAACACAAATAGTGTTTCATTGAAAATCGAGTATATTATGCTTCAATTGAATATGGTTTACTATTTAAGCCAATTATATTATTATTAAACATCCTATTACCTAAAAGTACGTTTATGATTGTGGAAATTTACATATTCATATGAGTATGTGCATATACATTTACAAATAATGACAAAGTTACTCAATATTAGTGAGGGACTTTGATTATATTCTTTAGAAATGCACCTTATTGATGGATGCCTCACTCATTGCTTTCTGCTTTTGAAGCACAGAACATTGTCAGATGACTATGAGACTACGAAGTCCTATTTTTTGTCACAGTTTTCAAGAGTTCATGTGTAGAAAGTTCTAAATATTATGATTAGTGTCTTGATTTAATACATGGGTAATAAAGTTAAATAAACATTTATGTACATTTAAAATCAAAGATGCAATTACTAATAATGTAATATATTCAGGCTTTTACTCATGTTCTATTTTATGAATTAAAACAAAAAAATTCACTTGTTAGGTCTGATGGTTCATGTTTGTAATACCAGAATTCAGGAAGCAGTAGCATTCAGTTTAGTGATTTCAAGGCCACCTTGGTCTACATTGTAAGTTCTAGGCCAAACAAGGACACTCAGTGAGACAGTTCTCTCTCTCTAGAAAAAAAAAATCATTAGCAAAATACACTAATTTTTTTAGGATTTACTTGATTGCATGTTCTAAATATAAAATTATCAATTATTAAAAGTCTATTTAAGTTTGGAAAGTCTCATAAACTGATGGATGGTGTATAAAGGATGTTTTCTGGTGCTATTTAGAGGTAGTTTTGACAGTTGAAAAATGAACTATATGTTATGAGGAAAATCAGAAGTTTGAGATGATTAAATGGCTAAAAATAAAGTCTCAGTACTGTATATAATGAAGGTATAATAATACATAGCCAATCTATTTATTAGTTGGGCAATGTTACAGTGTTGACCTAAAAGAGTTATAAAAAAAATCACCCAAAATGTACCTTTATGTGGCATCTGAAAACTGAGAGATTTAGAAACTACACAGCTACTTTAATGGCAAACATGCAGGGCTATATTAGATAACACTCCTTTGCTATAACCAAGTGTATATTTGGCAAATGAGATCTAGTTACCGCTTGCATTAAGAACGCTACACATCTTATATAATGACCATAGTGCTAGTTAGAGTCACTATTGTTATGTTGAAACACTATGACCCAAAGAAGTTGGGGAGGAAAGGGTTTATTTGGCTCATACTTCCAAATGATAGTCTATTACTGAACAAAGCCACGACTGAAACTCAAGCAAAACTGGAAACTGGACTCAGAAGCTGATTCAGAGGCCATGGTGGGATGCAGTTTACACATTTGCTTCCTCTAGCTTACTCATCCTGCTTCTTATATACCTCAGAACA
>PVIU01028608.1:0-18720 GCA_004026605.1 Ondatra zibethicus | reverse complement strand
GGATCCAAAGACGTGGCCAGGAACCTGGGGTATCTGAGCATCTCTGAACTGCAGCCTGAGGACGAGGCTGTGTATTACTGCGCCTTGGGGCCCCGGAGCCAGGAAAGGGAGAAGTGGATGGAGAGGGAGAGAGGAGGAGAAAAGTAGTTCCAGATTCGGGATCCCAGGCTCTAGAGACATTCAGACCCTAACTTTAGGTACAGTTTGCTTTGCTCGGCTGAGCTGCTATAGGGAGGAGGGGTAGAGCATGGGGCTTCGGGGAGCCAAGGAGATGGAGTCATTCAGCTTTCCCTTGTCTTGCAGTGCTGCTGTGAGCCCCACTGGAGGCTGGATTATAGAATTAAAGCCGTTTCTCTGAGTTTGGCTTGACTGGTTTGTGATCTCAGAACCAATGTAAGAACTGGCTAGTCCCTGGAACCTGACTAGTCATGCTCAGCTTGGCCAGGCACCATGAACAACAAGCTCATTATGATCACGGGGCAAGTGGATGACAGAAACATCCTGGAGGGGACTTCCTTGCCAGGGACAGGGTCTTCTATTGTCGCCTTCATAGTCACAGAGTGAAGGAGCTTAGGGAACACTGCCACTGGCCCTCTACTTTGGGGCAGAGCAGGTGCCAAGTCACAGGCCTAGAGCAGGTTCCCGTCCTTGGTGCTAGTGATGCTTAGAGGTGAGACTGCTTCATCATGGGGCTGCCTGTGCATTGCAAGTGTTGAGCAGCTTCTCTGGCCTCTACTTCCAGATGCAGTGCACAGTGCATGTCCCCACTGTAAGTGATGACAACCCCAGATGGCTCCAGATAGCAGTAAAGGTCCCAGGGTGAGAGAGATACATCTACCTTCTGTGCCATGGAGTAATGGGGCCAGCCAGTATTTAAAAAACTATATACACAAGAAATCTTTCTTTCTTTCCTTCTTTCTTTCTTTCTTTCTTTCTTTCTTTCTTTCTTTCTTTCTTTCTTTCTTGATGTTTTTGAGACAGGGTTACTCTGTACCCTTACCTGTCTTGGGACTCAGAAATCCTCTTGCCTCTGTCTCTCAAGTGCTGAGATTAAAGGCGTGTGCCACCATCACCCTGTGAAATAATTCTTTATTACTGCAGCTGGTTAGTAAGTCAATTGTCATTCTGTAAAAGTCAAAGGACAAAAGTATTTAAAATAACTTTGGTTAAATAATACTAGTGAACACCTTATAAGAATAGTTGCAAATTGTGACGTCAGTGAGTACAATGTGAAGGGAGGAGAGGTAGAAAGCAGAGCATTCTTGCAAATATTTGCCAGCTTAAAATAGACTGCCAAAACTACAAATTATCTTATGTGAGTTTGTTGGTAACCACGAATGAAATGGTATAGAAGTTTCACACATGCACACACACACACACACACACACACACACACACACACACAGACAGTATGGGGGATGTCCAAACAATGCAAGACAATAACCGAAAATAGTGACAACATCAAAAATTATATCAAAATAAATTCAACAAATAAAGTGAAAGGTCTGTATATGTTTTTGCATTGTTATCTTTTTTCTTTTATTGAAAATATGTATTTTCATATAATATATTCTCTTTTCCATATATTCTGATTACAGTTTCCCATCTCCCTGTTCTTCCCACCTCCCCTCCCATTGGATCCACACCTTTTTCATCTCTCTTTAGAAAATAAAAAGGTATCTGAGGAATAATCATAAGATAAAACAAAAACAAATCAGAATAGGACGAACGAACCAACCAACCAACCAAACAAAAAGAGTCAAAGAAAATCACAAGAAAACACATATAGACTCAGAGACATACTTGTTGGAACACTCAGGAATCTCATAAAAATCCAAAACCAGAATCCAAACAAACCACAAAAGGACATGAAGGACACACACACACACACACACACACACACACACACACACACACACACTCTGACTTAGCGTTATGAGACAACCCACCCCCCCACCCAAAGATGCCATTGGGTTTGTTTTGTATTGGCATCTACTGCTGGGCATGGGGCCTCTCTTTAAGAGTGGTTTGTTTCCCCAGTGAGACTCCCTTGGAGACAACAATTATTTCATTTGCAAGTGGCTGTCAATTGGAGTTAGCTTCTGGCTTAGGGATGGGGCTGTGTGTTCTTTTCTCCTTTCAGTTCTAGGACCCCACCTAGTAGAGACCCAAGCAGGCTGTGTGCGTGCTGTCACAGTCTCTGCGAGTTCAGATGTGCACTGTCCTGCTGTGTCTAGAAGGCCTTGACTCCCTGATGTCCTCCATCCCCTCTGGCTCTTTCACTTTTTTTTTTTTTTGCCTCCTCTTCTGCAGGGTTCCCTGAGCCCTGAGTGGAGGGATTTGATGGAGACATCCCATTAGGGCTGTGTGTTCCAAGGTCTCCTTACTCTGCGTATTGTCTATTTGTTCCCATCTGCTGCAGGAGGAGGCTTCTCTGATGACTGAGCAAGGCAGGGATCTATAAGCATAGCAGAATGTCATTAGGAGTCACTTTATTGCTACATTCAGAACAGTAGTATTTGGTTTTCCTCTAGGTTCATGGCCTATCTAGTCTCATGTTTGTGACCACCCAAGCAGTGTCAGGCATGGGTTCCACCTCAGAGTGGGCCTTAACTCAGATCAGATATGGTTGGTTACTCCCACAAGCTTTGTGTCCTCACTGCACCAGCAGATCCTGCAGGCAGGGCCACTTTTGTAGATTGATGGGTTTGTAGCTGGATTGGGGTTTACCTCTCTTCTTTGGTAGCATGCAGAGTACCTTCTTACGAACACTACTCTGTAGGGGTGAAGGCTCCAGGTAGGTACCAACCCACCTCTTCTGTATTCAATGAGTAGTGTAGGTGTTGTCTTTGTCAATAGGACCTTGTCATCTGTTTGTGGGAATTGTTTATCTCTTTCCATCCTGTGTGCCTGAGGGACCAAACTCAGGTCTTAAGACTTGGCAGCTAGCACCTTTACCTGCTGAGCTGAGCTGTCTTGACTGCCTACCACTGACTAATTTACATGAAATGCGTAACTAGGCTTGCCTGTCATGGACGTGGCTGGTTCTTCCTTGGTGTCATGACAGTTATTTGCCTTTATCTGAGTTGTTTCTCCCCTGCCACCATTGGGTTTCTTACCTCTCACTCTGCAGTAGCCTTGACTTGTCCTCCATCTTTACTGTCCCTTCGTCCAGTCTGGCCTTCACTCTGACTGCTTCCTCTAGTCTGAGGCGTGGGGGCTAGCCATGTCTGTAGTCCCCAACTTTCTAGTAACCACATTCAAATAAAGTGACTATATGTTGGCATGAATCTATAGTCCTGGAGGTTGAGGCAGGAGAATTAAGTTTGAGGTTAGCCTGGGCAACATAGTGAGATCCCCTCATCTAAGTCCTGACTCAGAAGTGGAACTTTCCTTTTTTCTTCTTTTCTTTCTTTTTCTTTGGAATGTGGGCCAGAATACAAGTATGCTTTCTCTGGCACTTTGGTTTTTTTCAGTCTTTCTCTGAATCTACCCCCTTTTTGCTAGGTGGCTGTCTGCTGACCCTCCATACCTAACTGAAAGGGCATGGTTTTCTTTGTTTCTTCTCCACCTCCCGCTCTCCTTGGGCAGCTGCTGTTTTCAGCCTGTCTATCCTGTTGTTTTTCTTTTCAATGCTAATGAAATTGTCCCCGAGCTTAAAAAAAGAAATAAGTAAAAAAAGGCAGGTGAAATGATTTCTAATTGTACATTTTATTTAACACAACATGTCCCAAATATAATTATTTTAATGAGCAACCAATATAACAGGCATGTATGAGGATTACTTCTTTGGTATTCCATCTTTGAAATCCAGTATGTTTTTACAATTGTGGTTTATCTCAGCTCAGAACCACAACAACTGCATATGATGTATGAAAAGAACACAAATGGAAGGAACAGAATTCAGATTCCTCATCATCCAGCCTTTCCTGTGCTGAAAGTCCTGTCTTGTCCCATCCACCTGCACTGTCCATTTCTGCCGCGTTCCCCTAACTGCCTGGTTCGCTTGGTTACCTCCAAACCTTCCCTCAAGTGGCTTGCACTGGGAGGACTTCCTGTCCCTGGACTGTGTCTGCCCTCTGCACTGATGCAAGGCCCCACAGCGATCTCTCCTCCCCCTCCTTGGGCAACCATTTCCTGGCGGCTCTACAGTTGTTACCTCCCTCCAGTGGGCAGACAACCTGTTTTCCTAATTACAGTTAGCACCTGCCTCACAGCACTGGTTTTATTTAGCAAGACTCTTACACTAGCCTGCAAATTCTCAGCTAGCTGGAGCCTCTGGGTGTGAGCGGGTGAGCGAGGGAATGAGTGATGAATGCATGGGCGTGGGAATTCTAGGCTACTCTCATTAGGATCTCATTGGGACCCCACAGTGGCTGGGGTCACTGTGATTCCGGGAGACTGGGAAGAAGCAGCCCAGCTTCACATTCACATTTGTGACTGGCCACACTCTCTGTCTGCACATCTGCCTCTCTGTTGCTTCCCTCTGTCGCATTACCATCCTCTGATGTCTGACTAATGAAACAAGTGACTGAATGCTGCAACCAAGAGGGGCCTGGGAAAGGAAAGCTTCAAGGAGGCGAAGGCACTGAAGGAACGCAGGGAACCTTCTGAGCCTGAGCCAGAGAGCTAGTGGAGGGGCGGGGTCCCAGTGTCAGGACCCGCTAGCCAGTACTGCAAAGACTCTACTTAGGGAATCACGAGGACTCCTGACAGTCCTGTGGAACCAGGCTGTGGGGTTCTGAGGACGGTGACCTATGCACACAGCTTCCAAATGCAACAGGAAACAGAACCAACTGAACTGGACATGTTGACAGCGACTCAAACATTCTGACCTGAGAAAGATCCTGAGTCCCTGAGGGAGGGGATCTGAGGGGCTCCTGAGGGGTCTTACAGGGAGGCACTTAGAGTTTTGTCATCCACCCCCCAGAGAAGCCATTACATTTATTTTGCTTTATCCTTTATTTTCCCTGCAGTGCCCACTTTTCTTACTTAGCTTGTGATGATGCTGATGTATATGTTCCACATTTGCTTCTCTGCTGTTACTTAGCAACAGGTCATGGCTGGTGGATGCTGACAAAGATCCTAACCTAACTTCTTCTCAACCAGGCTTCAACCCTGGCTCATAAAGACTGTGTAAACACTGACCAGTTCTTAACACTGGAAGGTCTAGGAGGACCCAAGTCCCTCCCTCTTGAATTGTCTCCTGAAAACTGCAGAATGAGTATACTCAGGGGAGGCCCCTGTTAGAAGTCTCTACTGGAGAGCGAGAGCCTAGCGGGAGCCTAACTTCAAATAGCCCCAGTCAGCACTCCTAGAGTGGCAGTGGTAAGAACTGCAGATTTCTCATTATAAACCAGTAATTAGTAATTAGCAAATATGCCATTCTACACAAGGGACATGAACATCCCTGGAACCAAAGGACAACTCCACTTTTTCCCATTTAAAAAATTATTTATTTATTTTTTATATACCAATCCCAGTTCCCCCTCCCTCCTCTCCTCCTACCCCATTCCCCCATCCCAGCCCCCATCAGTTCCTCAGAGAGGTTAAGGCCTTCCCTGGGAAGTCAACTAAGTCTGTCTCATCATCTCCTTGAGGAGGACCAAGCCCCTAGGCTGAGCTAGGTATCCCTGCAGAGAGAATAGGCTCCACAGTGTCAGCACATGCATTAGAGTTAGATCCTGGTCCCACTGCCAGGGGCCCCATATACTGCCCAAGCCATGCCATTGTCACCTGTATTCAGAGGGCCTAGTTCGGGCTTATGCATGCTCCTCAGTTGTCAGTATGGAATTAGTGATCTTACACTAGTTCGGGTCAGCTGACTCTGTGTTCTGTGGGTTTCTCTATTGTGGACTTGACCCCCTTTGTTCGTATACAAAGTCTTTAATTTTTTTCCTTATTTTTCCCTTGACCCAGTGGTGATTCAGGTTAGCATTGCTCAATTTCCATTTGTTTGTGGGTTTTCCTAAATCGTGTTGCTGTTGAATTCTAACTTTAAGCCGTGGTGATCTGATAAGATACTTGGGGTTATTCCAAATTTTTTTTGTATCTGTGGAGGTTTGCTTTGTTACCAAGTATGTAGTCAATTTTTGAGAAGGTTCTATGATGTGCTGAGGAGAAGAAATATTCTTTTGTGTTTGGATGGAATGTTCTATAGATGTCTGTAAAGTCCATTTGAGTCATAACATCTGTTAGTTCTCTTATTTCTCTGTTAAGTTTCGGTCTGGCAGACTGCCCAGTGGTGAGAGTAAGGTGTTGAAGTCTCCCACTATTAGTGTGTGGGGCTTAATGTGTGATTTAAACTTTAGGAATTTTTTGTAAACAAATGTGGGTGCCCTTACATTTGGGCCATAGATGTTCAGAATTGAGAGTTCCTCTTGATGGATTTTTCCTGTGATGGATATGAAATGTCCTTCTTTATCTATTTTGGTTGATTTTAGTTTGAAGTCTATTTTGTTAGATATTAGGATAGCTACACTAGCTTGTTTCTTAGGTCAATTTGATTGGAAAAAATTTTCTTAACCCTTTAGTCTGAGTTAATGAGGTTGAGGTGTCTTTCCTATATGCAGTAGAAGTCTGTTAGCCTTTGTCTTTTTATAGGTGTATTGAGTCCATTTGTATTAAGGGATATTAAAGATCAGTAATTGCTATCTCCTGTTATTTTAGTTTTTGTTCTTGGTGATGTTATTTTGTTCTTTGGGATTTGCTGCTGTGTGATCATCTATTGTCTGTGTTTTTGTTGGTGTAGCCAACTTCACTGGGTTAGAGTTTTCCTTTTAGTACTTTGTGTAGGGCTGGGTTTGTGGTTAGGTATTGGTTAAATCTGGTTCTGTCTTGGAATATCTTGTTTTGTCCGTCTATGGTGATTGAAAGTTTTCTGGGTATAGTAGTCAGGACTGGCATCCGTGGTCTCTTAATGTCTGCATAACTCTTGACCATGACCTTCTGGCTTTCATTGTCTCTACTGAGAAGTCAGGTGTAATTCTGATAGGTCTGCCTTTATGTGTTACTTGGCCTTTTCCCTTTGCAGCTCTTAATATTCTTTCTTTACTCTGTATGCTTAGTGTTTTGATTATTATGTGGCAAGGAAACTTTTTTTTTTATCCCAGTCTATTTGGTGTTCTGTAAGCTTCTAGTATATTCATATGCATATCCTTCTTTAGGTCGTGAAAATTTTCTTCTATGATTTTGTTGAATCTATTTTCTGTGCTTTTGAGTTGGACTTCTCCTTCTATACCTATTATTCTTAGGTTTGGGCTTTTCATGGTGTCCCATATTTCCTAGATATTTTGTGTTAAGCTTTAGTTAGAGTTAATGTTTTCTTTGACTGATGAGTCTATTTCTTCTATTGTATCTTCAGCGCTTGAGATTCTCTCTTCCATCTCTTGTATTCTGCTGTTAATGCTTGCAAATTTTGGTTCCTGATGGTTTTCTCATGATTTCCTTTCCTATAATTTCCTCAGTTTGTGTTTTCTTTATTGTCTCTATTTTGGTTTTCAAGTCTTGAATCATTTCTTTCATCTGTTTGATTGATTTTTCTTGGTTTTCTTTAAGGGATTTATTGGATTTCTTCCAATTTTCTGTTTGTCTTTTCCTTCATTTCTTTGAGGGAATTTTTCATTTCCTCTTTAAGGGCCTCAAACATTCTCCGAAAGTTTTTTCTTAGGTCATTTTTTTCCTACTTCATCTATATTGAGGTGTTCAAGTCTTGCTTTTGTAAAGCAACTAGTTTTTGTTGGTGTCATGTCGTTCTTTGTGGTGTTGATTGTGTTCTTACCTTGTCTACCCATCTTTTCCTTTGATTTGTGTAGTTGGGGCTGTGTCTATGATGATCAATCTTCCAGGTGCCAGTGGATCCAAAGATGCCATTGGGTTTGTTTTGTATTGGCATCTACTGCTGGGCATGGGGCCTCTCTTTAAGAGTGGTTTGTTTCCCCAGTGAGACTCCCTTGGAGACAACAATTATTTCATTTGCAAGTGGCTGTCAATTGGAGTTAGCTTCTGGCTTAGGGATGGGGCTGTGTGTTCTTTTCTCCTTTCAGTTCTAGGACCCCACCTAGTAGAGACCCAAGCAGGCTGTGTGCATGCTGTCACAGTCTCTGCGAGTTCAGATGTGCACTGTCCTGCTGTGTCTAGAAGGCCTTGACTCCCTGATGTCCTCCATCCCCTCTGGCTCTTTCACTTTTTTTTTTTTGCCTCCTCTTCTGCAGGGTTCCCTGAGCCCTGAGTGGAGGGATTTGATGGAGACATCCCATTAGGGCTGAGAGTTTCAAGGTCTCCTTACTCTGCGTATTGTCTATTTGTTCCCATCTGCTGCAGGAGGAGGCTTCTCTGATGATGGTTGCCTATGAGCTGTGCTTATTCCTTTCTTCACACTAAAGTATTGCTTCCAGTATTTTCTATAAGTCTGATTTGATGGACATGAATTCTTTTAGCCTGTGTATATTATGTAACATTTTTCTTTTTCCTTCAACTATGGTAGGTAGTCTTGCTGAGTATAATCATCCAGGTTGGCATCCATGGTCTTTTTGAACTTGAAGTATATTGTTCTAGGCCCTGTTGTCTTTTAAAGTTTCCACTTAGAAATCATCTGTAATCCCAACAGATGTCCTTTGTATGTGACTTGTGCTGTTTCTCTTGCAGCTTTTGGTACCCTCTCTTTATTATTTATATCTAGTGTTTTAAGTGTACAATATTGTGGGGGAATGTGATGGCTATTCTTGGTTGTCACCTTGACTACATCTGTAATTTACTACAAATCCAAGCAGCGAGGCACACCTGTCAGGGATTTTTCTTGATTAGATCATTTGAAGTTGGAAGGCCAACCTTAAATCTGGATCATACAAGGTCAGAAGACCCCCTTAAACCTAGGCCACACTTGGGCCCATGTAAAGGACATGGAAGAAGAAAGCTTTTGCTTTTTGCCTGTTGGCTTTCACTCTCCCTGACAAGTTCTTTTATCTTGCTACAGAAGCATTCCTTCGCTGGTATTCTAGCCTAGGTCTTCAGGATGTTGATGTATGCTGAGGAAAAACTGAGGCATCCAGCCTTGTGGAATGAAGAGCTGTTGGGTTCTTGGGAGACAGTGACAGATGGACTAGCAGGACCACAGCATGTACGCCCTCTAATAAAGCTCCCTTACATATGAATTCATCTACCAGTTCTGTTCCTTTAGAGAACCCTGATTGATATGGGGAGTTTCTTTTCCGGTCCTGTCTTTTTGGTGTTCTAGGTGCTTCTTGTATCTGTGTGTGTATGTTCCCCCTTAATTTGGGGAGTTTTTCTTCTGTAATCCTGTTGAAGATCTGATCTATGCCACTGACTTTGTATTCTTCTCCTTCATCTATAATCTGAAGATTTGGTCTTTTTATGGTATCTTACAATTCCCACAAGTTTCCTTCATGTGTTTAAAGTATTGTTTTCATATTCTTTGCTTGTGTGGTTTAATTCCTCCATGTTATCTTAAAATTCACGTATTTTGTCTTCTACTTGATCATACTTATAAGGCTTCCCCATCAGCTTTCTGATTGTGTTATTGAGTTTTCAGTTCCGTTTTTGTTTCAGCTTGAGCTCTCAATATTTCTATCTCTTTAAATAAGCTTTCGAGTCTTGGCTTATCTTCATCATTTTATTCACCTACAGACAATACCTTAGGTGCTTTTTGCTATCCCTTTAAGTTCATTGAGGCTGTTTTTTTTATGTCTTCTTTAATCTTTTTAGATTCTTTGTTCAAGTTTATGATTGTTCTCTTAATTTATGTGTGCTGGGGTTTATCTAAGTAGTTCTCTTTGGAGAACATTTCTATAGGACTAACTAGTGGGTGAGTCTTGCGAGGGAGGAAACATATTATCTTGGTATTTCATATTGTTTGTTTTTTGTGATATTGCCTGGGCATGTGAACTTCTTTTCTTGATCTTATATGGATCCCAGCTTCAGACTGGGCCAGCGCAGGAGCTGCTGTGGGAGTAGAGCCAGGCTTGGGAGAGGAGATAGTGTGGCATACTTGGCTTGAGTGAACTCCTTAGGGAAAGACTGTGGGTGAGCGGCACCTCCTGCAATGAGAAGTTCTAGGCAATTATGTTCTAAATGGAAGAGTATTACTGGGAACAAGACAATGGTCAGTAATCAGCTGGTTGAGGACTCTTTTTTTTGTTTTTGCATTGAATAGGCAAGAAGATTTTATTTAAAAAATGGTCATTTTCACTACATTTATTCTTTCAATCAGTGAGTATGAGATGTCTTTCTTATTAATTAATTAATTAAATTTCCAACATGATCATAGCTTCCCCTCCCTCTCTTCAGTCCCTCTGCAAAACCTCTCCTCTCCACACACCCCCATCCACTCCTCCTCCTTTAAGGCCCATGTGGCAACAGGAAGATCCAGCCCGAGGACTCTTGTTCTATGTGGAGAGGACTTTTGGTTGGGCAAGGAAAGCTTTTTAAATGCTGGTCTCTAGTAATTTTCATTTCCATAAGTGGGTAATATCACTAAATGGTAAAAATAGGTATGGCGTACGAATGTTATCATCCCAGGTAACCCCAGGCATCAGAGCCTTTGGGCCTAGCAGTTTTAAATCCCTGTGCAGATCTCAGACATTAGAACCCTTGGCTTTGTAAGTCTAACATCCTAGTGCTGATATTGGGAGCTTGCCCCTTTAAGTACTATAGGACCATTGGCCTCACAAGTATTACGATCTCCATGCAGTCCTCTGGTATGGTTCTACTAAACCATTCCATAGGTGAATGCCCCAATTACCTAATCACCTTCTAGTAGACCCAACTTCTGTTTTGCATGTGTATTTGTGTATACATGTTAATTGTGTGTGTGTGTGTGTGTGTGTGATGTATGTGTGTTGTATATAGAGGTTGGAAGTTGAACCCAGACCTCAGCAATTCAGCTGGTTTAGCTGGCCAGCTTGCTCCAGGAATCTTCACTTTCTATCTTCAGAGTGCTGGGGAATATAGATGGGCATTTATGTGGTTCTAGGGGTTCAGACTGGGGACCTCTCCCTTGTGTGACAAGCACTTTAACCTCTGAGACATCTCCCCAGCCCTCAGCCCCTACTTTTTAAAGGTACCACCATATTCAGGATTGCCATGCTGGGGACAAAGCTTTGAGCACATGAACTTTTAGAGGGCAAACTACATTCACACCAGAGAGAGTGGGTGTCAGGGAGAGGTATTTGCTTTCTTCTCTACGCTCACACATGACACCTGTGTTCTGACATAGATGTTTTGAAGAGCCCTGACTGGCCTGTGGTGGAAATCTTATTTAGCACATGCAACTTCTTTTGGAACAAACACAGGATACATGTACAAGGAACTGATCTTCCTGACCCAATTGCTACATTTCAGCAGCTTGACCAAGAGTATAAAATCAGTTCTCGATTGCTCCAGAACATTCTAGATTCAGGCTTCCAAGTGCCCACACCAATTCAGATGCAAGCCATTCCAGTTATGCTTCATGGTCGGGAACTTCTGGCTTCTGCGCCTACTGGATCTGGGAAGACTCTGGCTTTTAGCATTCCTGTTTTAATGCAGCTGAAACAACCTGCAAATAAAGGCTTTCGAGCCCTGGTTATATCCCCAACTCGAGAACTTGCCAGCTAGATTCATAGAAAATTAATCAAAATATCTGAGGGTACAGAATTCAGAATACATATGATCCAAAAGCTGCAATAGCAGCTAAGAAATTTGGACCTAAATCATCTAAGAAGTTTGATATTCTTGTGACTACTCCAAATCGACTGATCTATTTGTTAAAGAAGGATCCACCAGGGATAGACCTGACAAGTGTTGAATGGCTGATAGTAGACAAGTCAGACAAACTGTTTGAAGATGGCAAAACTGGGTTTAGAGACCAGCTGACTTCCATTTTCCTGGCCTGCACATCCCACAAGGTCAAAAGAGCAATGTTCAGTGCAACTTTTGCGTATGATGTTGAGCAGTGGTGCAAACTCAACCTGGACAATGTCGTTATCGTATCCATTGGAGCAAGGAATTCTGCAGTCAAGACTGTTGAACAAGAACTTCTCTTTGTTGGCTCTGAGACTGAAAAACTTCTGGCCATGAGAGAACTTGTTAAGAAGGGTTTCAATCCACCTGTTCTCGTTTTTGTTCAGTCCATTGAAAGGGCTAAAGAACTTTTCATGAGCTCATATATGAAGCCTTGTTCGCAAGAGGGATTGATTTTAAAGGCGTAAACCTGGTCATCAATTGTGATTATCCAACCAGCTCAGTGGACTACATCCATAGGATAGGTTGAACTGGGAGAGCAGGGAATAGGGGAAAGGCGGGTACATTTTTCACTGAAGGTGATAAACCGTTAGTAAGAAGTGTTACCAATGTTATCCAGCAGGCTGGTTGTCCTGTACCTGAATACATAAAAGGTTTCCAGAAACTATTAGGCAAACAAAAGTTTTTCTTTTTGATCATCTTTTTGATGATTAAGAAACCATTGGAAAGGGAGAGCATTAGTACAACTCCAAAATATTTCTTGGAGCAAGTTAAACAGAGAAAGGTTGCTGGCCAAAACAGCAAGAAGAAAGAAACTCTTGAAGAGAAAAGTTAAAAATAGATACCTTAGGAGTCTATCCATGCAGTGTAATTTATGAGCCCAGCATGAATTCTCATGGATTACTTAACAACCATCTTTAGCAAACGTATTAAATCAACAAAGACGTGAGAAAAGAAAGTGGTCCTAATTTACCAATGCATCAGGGCAAGGTTCACCTTGTAGGTGAAATTTATGCAATGGAAATAATGTGTATCGACATTTCTGCCTGAAGCTGGAGAGATACTCCTTATAGAAGAACAAGAGTTGATGTTAAAATAACACCCAAAATGTGGTGAACTCTTAAGGATTTTGCCCTTCCAGTGTGATGCATGCTGTGGAGAGGCATATGTAACAGAATTTTAAAATAAAATCTTGAGCTTGAATGTACCATAAAAGCCACCCCAGAGAGGGTCTTGGGAGCCATGGAACAGGTCAGGGATTCTGAAAGCCAGGAAGCTTTTAGAGCACCAACAAGTGTGATCTGGAAAAAGCAGTTCTGTAGCTGTCCTAAAATTAGTCTGTGTAGGTGGGTGTGCAACGGTGGCAGGCAGCCTCTCTGGAGACTTGAGGGGAGAGATGGGCAGGAGCTAGAGGAAAGGGGGCATTTTTTGGTCCCAAAGCAGGGTTGAAGTACCTGAAGAGGAGACAATTTCCTACCCGAATAGAGGAGTCAGGCATCTTGAGTGTTCAGGCATCTTGAGTGTTGAGCGAGGGCGCGGTCTAATGGCTACATCTGGATAACTGCAGGAAGCTGTGGTTTGTGGCTGCTTCTTTGCCCAGAGGCCATGGTAGGATCAGAACTCAGAAAACAGTTGGGAAGGACTGGAGATCTGGCATTGCTCCAAGGGAGCATCCATGAATCCAGGGATGTGGAGTTTCTGGGGTAGAACAACATAGATAATATCATTTTGGATTCTTCCTTCAATGTCAAAGTTATAAAGAGCCTAAAATAGGCAGTGCCATGTGCCTCAAGTGAGGAAAAGCTAGGCTGTACCAGAAGCACCCCTGTACTTCACATCCATTAGGTAACCCACACTCTATTTTCTGGTACCTTGTCCTTGTCTGGATGGACCACAGGCACTCCAAGATGTAGTACTTGTCCTTCAGGGTCTGCAGTCAGTTTTTGAGGACACAGGGATCCAAGCAGAATCTCAGGAGTACATGGAGTCTGGGCTCACTAAGGCTCTCATGATCTCTGTGGGACAAGCAAGACATCTGCTTGTTACAGAATCCTACAATGTGGCTGGACAGATGACGGGGGAGGCTTGCATGGCCAAGCGAAAGCTCCCACAGCTGGAGAAGAAGCTCATGGGCTTTGGGTGCAGGTTGTGCAGATGAGTTCTGAAGTTCTGTCACGCCATAGGAAGTTAACAGGTCATTGAAAATGGTGATGAGGGTAGACTTTACATGATCTGATCATACAGAAGACAAGAGTTCAATTTATTTCACAATGCACACATAAGGTGTGTATCCAATGAACATGTAACATACTACTGTACAGTTTTCATTATTTCCTCTTTTTGTGTTGCTTTCTTTGCAACAGGATCTTCTTATGTCTCAGGATGGCCTTTAACTCACCATCCTCCTCTTCCAGCCTCCCCAGTGCTGGAATTGCAGACAGGCGCCACCATGAGCAGCTAACGTTTATCAGTTATACTTTTACAGATGCTGAGTGTTATCTATAAAGATCTATGGGTGCTGAACATGGTGCATTGAACCCCATTCTAAATACTATCTCATAATTCCTGGATGACAACAACGGCTTCTTGCTGAATTCAAACCTCGCTTTCAGGACACCTGTGACCCTATATTAGCTACAACTGAACCTTCCTGGCATTAAGCCTCTAGAGACTCTTGTTCTGTTGGGCAGGTGTTCAGTTGCTCTCTATGTCCTCTCTAAGCCCTGGGGACTTGCTCTACAGACCCAGGGGCCCTTGGGGGAACTGGATATCAGTTAGGCAGAGCCACCCAGAGCTCCAAGGATGGGGTTAGACAGGCAGGTGTGAGCTTACATTCCAACCGCAACAGGGTAGTTTTCAGATGTCCCTCTGGGAGAGGCTTCCGCCGAAGAGGACCATGGGAACTAGAGGGTGCTTGCTGCTGGTGGAAACCAGAGCCAACCTGGGGTTTGGCTACACAGATCCATTTGCGCTGGAACAGCTTCTGGCCATAAGTGGAGGAGCAAGCCTTTTGCCAGGAAACCTGTGCTGCAAGTGGGGCCAGAGTTAACTTTGGACTTGAGGGACAATGGAACTCAGAACAGGACAGCCACAGGGTACCACCCCCAGGCAGTGCAAAGTTCTCTACCTGTTGCTGCTGCTGGGCCTAGTAGATGGTTTTCATCATGCACTTTCCCCAAGCTCAGCACGAAGGAGCAGAGCTATGGGCCCTGGAGCTTCAATGAAAAGCAGCAGGCCTAGTCTGTGGGCCCTGCCAGGCAGGTAAGGGACTTGCTTGTGGGTGACTGTTTGAGTCCATGGACTGGAGGCTGGAATGGGTGGCTAGGAAGGAAGGTAGACCTTGAGGCCAGAGGTGTGAGAAGGGAGGATCTGCCTGGGAGGAGGGCTCTGGGCAAACGATGGTTTAAACTAAGTTTAAACCTTGCTCATGGTAGGCCAGTTTTCTACCAATGAACACACCCTTAGCCCATCTCCCTTTTTCTTTTCTTTTCTTTTCTTTTTTTTTATTTTGAGAAAAGGTCTTGCTAGGTTGCCCAGGCTGATATTACTCTCTGTAGCCTAGTCACAATTTGAACTTGCCATCTTCCATCCTACACTGTCTGTAATAGCTGGGATTAAGACCATGGCACAAGATCATTTTAGTGTTCCACGGTCTTAATTCATTTAGAATTAACTGTGTGTGTTCATCTTTGTCAAGTAGTTGTAGTTCTAGAAATTTATTCTTAGAGAATTATCAAAACATCCATTAAATATTATGGAAGTCTTGGGTGGGGAGAGTAGAAACTGGAGCCACAGGGAAGGCTCAGTCCAGAAGACCTTGCCCCTCAAGACCTGAGTTCAGACTCTCAGCGTGCATGCAAACAGTGGGAAGTGGTAGGCCTTGCTGCTAATGCTAGCACAGGGAAGTTTTGGGGAGTCCTGCGGCTCACTGGGCAGCTAGTCTAGCGGAATCTGTGGGCTCCAGGTTCAGTACAAGACCCTGTCTCAGATAACAAGATGGTCTGCTCTGAGTTGCACCATGGCTGTGTTCTGCAGAGGGAAGCACTGTGCATTTTCATACTGCCTGATTTACTGGATGTTCATTGGGGGTGGAGGAATTACTAGTTATTTCCTCTTTTTAAAGATGAGGAATCTCAGTGTATATAACCTTTGAACTTTTCCTTTTTAGCTCAATATGACACTTTTGTGATTTATCCAAGTTGTTTTATCAATATTTTGTTCTTTGATTACTGAACGGGATCCCAGTTTTAATAATCATAGCTAAAGAAAAAAATTAATGAAACATTAAAACTTTTATTAAATCATAACTAAAAAACATTAGAAATGATCAAGAAAATGGAAGAAATAAAAGAAAAATTATAAACTATTCTTCATATAGGTTAAACATATCTATTCAAAAATGTTCCAAACTCCCAAGCTTCATGAGTGCAAACCTGGCTCTGCTTGTGGAGAACTGTGTAATTGGCCTCATGGTCAAAATGCAGGCCCACTGGGAATGTTGTATTATGGTCTCATAGTCAAGATATAGACACACTGGGAATGCTGTATCATGGTCTCATAGTCAAGATATAGACACACTGGGAATGCTGTATCATGGCCTCATAGTCAAAATATGGGCACACTGGGACTGCTGTATAAAAACACTTCCAGATTATTGCATGATGTGTATATCAAATATAAATACTGCTTTGTTTAGAGTTGGAGCTCATTCCTTACAGATCAGATATATGCAAAAATTCCCCAAATCTGAAATATTTAAGAGTTTCAGGTAAGGAAATCATTACTTGTGACAGGGTGGAGGTAATCATAGTAGGTGCTATAGTCGAAGGTATGTATCAGAAATACTTTGTCCCAACAAATTTAGAACACAAGCTACCAAAATGACACAAGAAAAACACAAACCTGTAGTCCTTCTTCTGTAGAAAAAACTCAATGCTGGTGTGGAAAACTGCTCTTTCCTATTGGAAGCCTCCTCTGGCATGTGATGGTGTTGTCTGTTCTTTACTTGAGAATGGGACATTGTGCAGAGGACTGGTGTAGGAGTTCCTTCTGTTTGTGTGTTGCTTTTATTGGGTAAAGAATAAAGAAACTGCCTTGGCCTAGTTGATAGGACAGAACTTAGGTAGGTGGAGTAGACAGAACTGAATGCTGGGAAGAAGGGCAGAGTGTCAGATGCCATGGATCTCCTGCCTGAGATAGACACTGGTTAGAATCTTGCCAGTAAGCCACAGTCATGTGGCGTTACACAGATGAATAGAAATGGGTTAAATTAAGATGTAAAAATTAGCCAATAAGAAGTTAGAGCTAATGGGCCAGGCAATGTTTAAATAAATACAGTTTCTGTGTGATTATTTTGGGTATAAGCTAGCTGGGTGGCCGGGACGGAACAAAGGGCCCACTCTCCTTGTAACAGAGGTGATGGTAGATTGTGGTCCTTACTACACTGTGATCTTGGCTGGATAATTTGGCAAGATGCTTCAACATCATTAGGTATTTTTCCTTGACCTGGCTCTTACTGCCCTTTTTTCGGAAGATCAAAAACTAGTTTCTAGTATTTGGAGCACTAAAAGAGAAAAGAGGCCTTAGGGATCTCAGCTTCCAGGGTGCAAGTGTTCACTTAACTTTCAGTTCCAAGGTGGTAATTGACCTCAATTGGACATGGCATCCCCTAGTCCAGATTTACTGTCATTTTCCTGTCTGGTTATATTCAGGGTAGATGGTATGCAGCTTTGGGGAAGAGTTCTAAACATTACTTTTGTAAACTAGATTTCACATTCATTTTCATATAACCCCACCTTTTAAGTTGAAGCTCTTATTCTGAGATCTCTGATCAGCTCACGTGTGTGGTATGAGGCAGGAAAGTGCCTGTCCCATTGTCTGAGCCATTTGTTGAATGGTAATTCTCACCTTGAATTGTTATGGCACCTTTGCCAGCAGATCAGTCATGAATGTTTATACTATCCAGAGTGACTAGACTCAATGTAACCCCTATCAAGATTCAATCACCTTTTTTATCACATAAATATAAAAAATAATAGAACTGGGTGTGGTAGTGCACACCTTTTATCCCAGCACTTGGGAGGCAGAGGCAGGCAGATATCTGCGAGTTTGAAACCAGGCTGGTCTATTTAGTGATTTCCAAGTCATCCAGGGATACAGTGTGAGACCCTGTTTCAACAAACAAACAAACAAACAAAGCAAACAGATGAACATCTTGAAATTCATATATGACACAACAGCACAACCAGTGACCGTTCCTGAAGAATCTGGCAAACACTTTTGTGATAAACACAATGGCCAAAGCAACTTGGGGAGGAAAGTGCTTATGGTTTGACATCACAGTTCATCATCAAGGAAATCAGGACAGGAGCTCAAACAGAGTGGGAAACTGGAGGCAGGAGCTGATGCAGAGGCCACAGAGGAATGCTGCTGACTGGCTTGCTCTCCATGGCTTGCTCAGCCTTCTTTCACCTATTTCTTTTTATTTTTTTTAATTTTTTTCCACATTTAATTTTTTATTATTGCATTATAAATAGTACCATTCAAAATTTCCACCTCCTCCTCTCCTCCCATTTCCCTCCCGCTTCCCCACTCCCCCTCCCTTTTTCCCCTCCAGTCCTAAGAGAGGGCAGGTTACCCTGCCCTGTGGGAAGCCCAAGGCTCTCTCGCCTCCATCCAGGCCTAGGAAGGTGTGAATCCAAACTGACTAGGATCCCAAAAAGCTAGTACATGCAGTAGAATCAATTCCAGTCGAAGAGCAGAAGAATCTTCATCCGGCGACAGATGGAGATAGAGACAGAGACCCACGTTGGAACACTGGACTGAGCTCCCAAGGCCCAGTTGAAGAGCAGAAAGAGGGAGAAGATGAACACAGAAGTCAGAACCGCAAGGGATTCGTCCACCCATTGAGATGGTGTGCCCGATCTAGTGGGAGCTCACCAAGGCCAGCTGGACTGGGACTGAACGAGCATGTGATCGAAA
>PVIU01028607.1:0-18715 GCA_004026605.1 Ondatra zibethicus | reverse complement strand
GGGCTGGCTTGTTGGGGTCTCTGGCTTGCCTGGTACCCCACAGCTGGCAAGTCCCAAAGAAAAATCACACAGAGAGTCTGCATTAGGTTATAAACTGATTGGCCCATTAGCTCAGTCTTCTTATTAGCTTTTGTAACTTATATTAACCCATTATTCTTATCTATGTTAGCCACATGGCTCGGTACCTTTTCTCAGTGGGACAGGGTCACATCTTGCCTCTTTGGTGATCTGTGCAGGATTGCCAAGGGAGCTTCCTGCTTCCCAGAATTCTCCTGTTCTCACCTCTACTTCCTGTCTGGTTTTCCTGCCTATACTCCCTGCCTGGCCAATCAGCGTTTATTTAAAACATGATTGACAGAATACAGACAATTCTCCTGCACCAATAAACCAAGTAAAAAACTAAAAACTTATTTGGGAAAGGTCTGTTACATGGAAACAAGTTAACAAGATTATAAAGAGATGCCCTACTTGTTCTTTCTATAACCAAACACTGCTACCTGCAGAGACCAAACCAAAGGGTAATCAAAGGAATGAAATCTGGCAAACGGATTTGCTCTACTTTACAGAATTTGGTAAATTAAAATATGTGTAACGCTCTATAGACATGTATTCAGGTTTTCAATGGGCAACTGCTTTAAGCTCAGAAAAGGCTGATTCAGTAATTACATATTTATTAGAAGTTATGGACATAATTGGTAAACCTGCACAAATAAAGACAGATAATTGTCCAGCATATGTCTCTAAGAAAATGAAAGAGTTTTTGCTTATTATAATATTAGGCATATTATAGGTATACTACACAATCCTCCTACATTTTAGAAAGTTATAGAAAGTTCAAATTGAACTATAAAGTATATGTTAAACAAACAGAAAGGGATGGAAAATGCCCCAGAAATAGATTACGTAATGCCTTATTAACCTTGAATTTTATTAATGCTAATAAGAAAGGAACAGCTTCAGCAGAGAGACACTGGATAATAGAAAATTCTTCTGAATTAAGTCTGCCAGTGTATTTCAAGGATGTGTTGACCTCACAATGGAAACCAGGTGATATGCTTTATTGGGGAAGGGGTTTCATGCTTGTTTCCAAAAGAGATGAAACATTATGGATGCCATCAAAATTAATAAAGATTTTATTTGAAACAGAGAAACCTCTTGAAAAAAATGACAGCTCATCCACACCAGTGACAATTATACAGGTGGTAAGGAAACCTCATTAGGGTTGGGGCAAGGTTCTGCTCTAATCTTTGCAGGAAAATACTCATCTTTAAAAAATCAAGAGACCCTGGACATCTAGTTGTCTAAAGAGGAAAACTATCGAAATAGGATCACCAAGGAAAGAGAATTATGACTTATGAGGACATATCATCTGAGAGTAAAAAATCTCAAAACATAAATTAAAGTGATAATCATAATTCACTTAAAAATCAAAACTGGCTTTGGAGTTAGACACTGACCCTGTTCTACACTAAATCCAAGCATGTTGTTAAAATAAAAACTCAGAATTTCTGTCTCAAATCAGAAGCCATGATATAGGACAGAAAGAAAAAAAAGAATTTTAAAACATTTACTTTTCTTCACACTTATTTTTGTCTCTATCATACCTTTCATTGAGTATATATATTATATATATACACGTATATATATATTATATGTCTGTATAAATAATGTTTAATTTCTCAACAATGAACAATAAATTTTCCTGCAGTAATCTTTGAAGTTTCAGAAAGAAGATGGGGCCCCACGACAACAACTTCACCTGGTTGATATGATGCCACGATGCTGATAGCGCTACTATAAGACCTGTTTTTCGGTACCAGCTGCTCAAGATGGTTCCAACTTGGTTAGCTGAAATGGTGCACTTTTTGTATAACATTCTGGCCAGAACTCCAAATAGGAACCTCATAGAAACCCTACCAAATACTCAGAAACTATTTGCAATTATACCAGAGAGTAATCATAGAGCTTAACCCTTGTCTTACTTTCACAGGATCCCATAGAAAGTACATCACTCTCTTAACAGCTAGAAGTAGTTCTAGAAGATGATGTCCCGTCTCCCAACAAAGTTTGTCTTCAGAGTTGGGGCATCATTTAGGTGTTAATTATAACTATTATAGGGTTGGGGGAAAATTATGTAGGCTCAGGGATATCTTAGAAAAAAGGGGGGAGACATTGGTTGTGATAATAGATTAATGTGAGCTTACACCAATATTAATAGGGAGTAATGGAGTGAATACGTGTGAGCTATTATTTACATTGGTATAAATTCTTGTATATTGATACAAACTTAAATTATATTAAATATGTTCCTATTTTAGTCTATATTATTTGTGTACCTAGGCAAAGTTATTTTGTCATATTGTAAGCATGAATGCTTCTATCCCTGCTTAAGACATTTTGTATATTGATACAATTTTAGGATATATTTATCATATAGCAATATACATTTCTACTTCTGATTAAGATACTTATGCATTGTTTACATTTTGAGATCCTTGTCCTCATTGTTGTACCATTGTTTAAAAATTGTTTAATATTTTAATATGAAGTCTTAGTCTTTAAGTTATATAGGTATTAAGAATTATATCTCAATAGTCATCTATGTTTGTCATACTTATGGTTATACTAATCAGTTTCTTTAGATACATAAGATTGTATTCTGCATAGATAGGTAATCTTCAGCTACTTCAAACAACTGTAGAATATGGCACTTAAATAACTTAGGGTTTTGTTGAAGTGAGACACAATTGCTCCTGGCAGCACCTATCTATTCCTGAGAGAATGTTGAGCACTGAAGACACTCCACTTGAAGCATGTTTTCTTATTGCCAAAACTGGACTTTGGGAAAGGAATTATCCATGCATTGACCACTGACAAAATGCACAAACTCCGGACAGGACAAATGGGATACAAGAAAAAAGATATTCAAATCTTGCTAAGACAGGGTAAGAAGGTTTTGAAAAATTTCCTGCCTCTGAAAATTGTCGGTCAGTTACTCTGGGTCTTAGCTAAAGTTGGTTGCTCCAACATTGAAAATGAGACTTTGGGTGATTGCCCTGATAGTCAGACATCTATGTCATTTGTTGCTCATTTTTGGAAGTTGCTTGATTGTGCTTCCTGCTTACTCAAGTAATATTATTATTTCCCTTCTTGGCTCTTCGATGGGTTGAAGACTAGATAGTTGTAGTTACTTTCCTCTCTTGAATTGACCAACTTATTTATTATACAAAACTTAAACTCATTAGGATAGGATAATTATTGAAACATTTATTACATGTTTTTTTGTTTGACATTGTTTATGCTTGTTGTACTTCTAATTTTTATACTTGATATTTGTTCTTATTGTATATAGTTTTGTATTAGGCTTAGAACTCTCTTATTTAAACAAAAGGGGAGGTTCTGTAGTAACACCTTCAGCCAGTAGCCTTTAATATTCTACAGCCTCCAACTTAAACCTGACATCCACAGTTTCTACTAGTTGTTCCTTCTTCACTGATCTTTCTCATTTACTATCTATAAGGACTTGGCTTAGATCAATTCTAAAGCATCTTTAATTTGATTAAACCAATTTAACCTATATTCATTCTGTAATGTACAAACACATATTTGTGCATTATATACTATATATGTACATGTAGAGGAAAATTAGAGACAAACATGTATTGACTCTGTCTTGTGGTATGAATAGTGATATCAGTTAATAAGGGTGGAAAAAAGAATGGGTCTTTGCCTCAGGCAAGATACCTATGCAAAAAGAAGAGTCTCAATGTTATACATAACTAAAATATTTTAGCACTCTTAAATGGACAGTAATTTTGTTGAGATCAGAGTATGCCCTACTCTATGTTACCCTAAGGTATTTAATATTACTTTGGGTGTATAGACAAGTAGGCAGCTCCATGTGTTTCACCTACCTAACAGACACTGTGCTTTCAAATACTAAGCATTTTCTCATGACAAAGGACTGACTGAATGAATTATAAGTATTTCAATGGCAAAACAGTTAAACTTTCATTTAACTTTGTGAAAAAACTCCATATTTGATTTAATCTATAAGAAGTCTTCATGATTGCTCTAAACATTCCTTCATGCCAAAAGAAATTTTCACCAAACATACACACACCTGAATGTATCTTAATCTTTTGCATCGTAAGACAATTTTCTTATTAAGCTTAACGCAAACAAATTGTTCCCTAATTAACTCACTTTTCTTATCTTGTTTGTGTTTGGTTAATGTGAAATAGTTAATTATGCTTCTAATTATATCATCAAAATCAAACTATATAACTGTACTTTTGGTGAATTTTTATAGCAATCATTTCAATTCAAATCTACAAGCTAGTTTAAGCATAACCAGTAGGAATAAAAATTGATCTGTTTCTTTTGTTACATATGCAACCTTTGTCTTTAAAATTGTCATTCAATGTAGCATATTGCCTGGTGAGGGAACAAGTTCTCTCTCTGATTTCTTTGTATTTTATATTGTTTAACATGTAATAAATCTGTTCTCATTATCAAGTGCAGGGACTATACCCCTTTTGCCATTTAGTTTCACTTCACAGTTCTAACTATGAACTAAAACTAGTAATTAGATGAGAGGGGGGAAACATCTTCCATAAAAGTTGTTTTGTTTAATAATTTATATTCCCTTTAAAAACAGCAAAATTATAGTAATTTTCTTTACTTACATTCTAGGGCCTAAATAGACTCTAGCTGCCAACAATGGGCTAATCAAGAATAATTAACATGAAGTCATCTCCAAAATATCTGTATTTGTAACCAATAAGTTCTTTCTAGGACTTATTTAAAATGTAAGCAATACTTATGGATATTTGAGCAATACCATGTCTGAGGTATATTATGAATATTACTGCAGTTAACCTTTAGTGATTTGAAACCTTTCAAGTAGCTGAGGGGAAAAATCCCCTCATGATGACATTCCACACAGGAGGATGTACAATTAAACTTCTCACTGTCCATTCACACAGTTTTATAAAACTGGATCTCAGTGGTATTGAAAATAGTAAAAAGAAGTCATAGTCTTAATGTTCACAACTAATTCACTATAGATATGTGGGTCAGGAGATTAAAAGTAAGACATATTGGCCATCACTCCTGTTCCTCTGAAGATACGGTAACACTTCATTGGCATTACTGTAACTATGTGATTCAGGAGATTAGAAATTAAAGTCTCTCAGGCATCACTCTTCCTCTGCAGACACAATAAAATTGTTTTAGAATTTTGCTTTTTTGTAAGGATAGACTAGTAGTATTTTGCAAGTCCAATATCCTTTATGACTTTAGAAATGGGGTTGCCCATAAAGGAAGCAATGGTATATAATGCTTGCAGTTTTTGGTTTATGAGACCTAATCCTGTTGTGAATGGCAAGACAGGTTTAGCACCTGTAAAAGACAATGCCTTGATAAAGTCAGGTAGTGACGGGGTACAAAGCATGGTTTTGTCACCACTTGTGTAAAGGAAGCACTTGTTCTACTATGGTGAGTAACTCAATCCTCAGTAACCGAAGCACTGGATAAATCAGAGTGAATTTCTTCTTTTGGTTGGTGTCACAGAATTCTTCTGGTGTAATTATAGCACAGTTCATTATCTCTATGCTGTTTGGGTCTCTGAATTTAGAAACAAGCACACAATTAAATGATGGTTACAGAGCCAGGTTAGTTAAATAATTCTGTCATTTAAATTGCTTTAAATGACTTTACAAGACCAGAAAAATCAAAGTAATTGATATCCGTATTGACTGTCAATTCTGCTTGGGATGTGTAAAAAATATTTTCGTAATGAATCTTGATATATGACATTCCACATGTCATTGATTTTAGTGTTCAGTAGATATTCTGGGGATAAAAAGTGAAATGTGATGGGTTAGGAGAAGAAGGTGCAGCACCAGAACTAAGTAAGGGAAGTCCCTGAGTTGAGTTGCTTTGAAGGATGTTGACACAAGGTGAGGTAATAGAAAGAAGGAAGAATCTCAAATATCTATTGTGGTTCATTGGGCAGGTCTATTGTTTCAGAGTAAACAATAGCCACAGGGTAGTCTTCTGAAGAACCAGGAACAATCTGGAGTGTAATTTGCAATCCTGGACAGATGCAAGTACTGTTATCTTCTACACCCTTGACTCAAGGAGACTTGTTGAACACTGATATCAGGTTTGCTATTTGCCATTTCAGATCCTGATTTGTTTTCCCAAAACAGGAGGCTGGCATTTTGGCTATCATATATTTGTTGAAGACTTTTTACTAGGACTGGGAATGTGAAGTCCTTATGGTTTGTAATTTGCCGTTTAATGGTCCACCATTTACTATGCAGCCATTGTGGTGAGCGAACACTTTTCCATCCTTTACCTAAGTCATCCCAGTTAATTTCATTTTCATCAGATACATCAAGCTCTGCAAGCTTGTGTATTAGAGTGACCTCATCTTTCCTTGTCCATTCAATTCCTCCAGTCGGTTTCCAGTTCAGGTAATTGAACCATTTAGCACAACACTGCTTTGCTGAGCAAGTACCTACTCGTTGAGCCACTGTTGCCCAAGACACACCCTGTGTGACTTTTTCATCCACCTCAGTGCATGTCAATTCATGAACCACATCTCTGAGAATCTGTTCCTCTTCTTCAGTCCATTTCACTGTGTTCCAAGTATCCTTCATTAGTCGGAACCGGTCTGTGTCAGAAGATGGACTTCTTCCCATGGTGGCACCTGTTGTTATCTAGTCATTGCCATGCGGCTGCCAGAGCTCCATGAGCTTCTCACTTTCTTCAGGGGTGTACTTTCCCACATGGTTTCTGTCATCGTACATTCGGACCACTCTTCTATAAACTGAAAACAAAGGTCGATTCAGACCCAATGATATAGTCCTGTAGAAATCTTTTCTTTTACATTTTGACATCTTAAAAATGATTTCTGAAGCATTCTCTACTCCATGTTTCTTCATATAGCATTCAATGGTGTTCATCAAAATATCTGTTTCCTTAGACCACACCCCCTGCTTCCATTTATGTCCTTGTATGATTAGATTATCTTTATCTGCTTTAGCTGTGAACCATGCTTGCCTAATGATTGGCTCTTCCTTATTTGCCAAAGGAATTTCTTTTTCTGGTTTGTCATGCTGTAAAATCACAAACTGCAACATAGTTCCCCCAGTAATCTCTTCATCTGCCAACTCTGTGGCTGAGGTTGTGACCAGCTCAAAACTCTGTTCCATTTTTGGTAGTGGGAATGCAGCTGCTGGTGCACAAGGAGTAGAATCATCCTCTGAGGACAAAAAAGGCCTCATATTCAAAAGTTCAGTAAGGTTTTCCATTTCATTAGTTCATTCTGAAGGCAGAGAATGAGGTTCCGCTCTGTGTCTTCCATATGTAAGACAGAACTTACAATTTCAACTGTTACTGGCTCAGAATCCCGTTCAAATGTACTCATCTTTAAATCTAGTGTGAGGCTAGATCAGCCACAGCATTCCCATATACTCCAGTCTCTTCTTCTTAATCTGGATAACATGACAGTGGTGTTATCTGCAATGCTTGCCCATTTGACATCAGCAAACAGAGGTTTAGCTAAAGCTGGTAAGTGTGACAAAGGACTGGAAATAGTTGAGCTTGAGAATGCTTGATATGTTATACTTTATCTTTTCTCCTGATTTAGTTGGCAATGTGTGTTTGATGATAAATCTGAGAACACAGGACTAGTTCAAGAGGCTCCAAATAATTAAACATGGAAACTTCGGAGAATTGTTGATTTACCTCAATATGCAATAAAATGCTGAAAAATAAAATGTTAATTATCCATTAATTGAATCCTAGGACCATTTTGTATTTCCATTGCAGTGCTTTACATCAAACAAATACTAAAATTGAAATAGACAGACCCTAGAATGTCTTTATTTACATGTATTTTTAGAGTAAGTAAGGCATCTCTCTCAAACAAATTTCAGAATACAGAACAAATTTAGATATTAATACATTTCCACATAATGTTACTCTCATAAAAATGTAAAAATTTTGATGAAATAAGGAAGTCTGACTTTCAGAATCCAAGGAAGTTCATAGAATAAAAATTTACAATATAATACAGTGTAGAAAGTAATATGCATTGAATTTCATTGTAGAAGTTATTTAAAAGTTATTTAAATTGCATAACAAAAGACCTATTTGGTATAAATTTCATCACAGTATTCAAAAATTTATTTTAATTTAACCCGTATACTTGGCAGGATACAATAGTGTGTTGTTTTTCATTGATATGCTTCAGTCTAATAAAGAATATGAACACAACACAATTCCTATAAAGTGTGTGAAATATTTTAAAACCTTGCCGTCTGACATAAAATATGCCTTTTGAAAGTTAAATGTATGTTGGGTGTGTTAGATGTTGGCTTAATATGGTAAATATTTCAATATAAAAAAGTCAATACCTACATAGTGTCTTATATTTCACTATATTGTCTTGTTAATAATCACATCCTTGTATACCTTTGCATAAATCACTTTGATAAAAATGGTAAATTAAATTATCATAAAATTTTATGTTTTCAGTAATCATTTGTTTACACAGGTTAAAAATTAAGTGAAATTTTGAATGCACTAGGCTTTTTTGATTTTTTAGTATTCATTTCTGGAAAACTAAGGGTTTTTCCTGGTAGTATTTTCTTGTGTGTCTGTCATTATTATTTTAATAGAAGGTGAGACAAGTTTTCAGTCTTCTGTGTATATCACCTGCTTTACCCATCTTTGTAGTAAATTGCTTATTGTCTATTTGCCCACCTGTATTTTATAACACATTTATATTTTCAATTTCCATCTAGAATCAATCATTAATACTCTTATATTACTTAAATAAACTTGAAAAATTATATAATATAGTTATTCAAACTTTTTCAAATATTGCCCCAGTATCTTTTCCATTCTGTAGTATCAGAAAATTCAGATCAATTTTTGTATACTTAACATTGACACCCAACCAAATTTGGAACAATCTCACAGTCAAGATTGTAGACATTTCTATCATGTATAGGATATAACCTACTCAAAGTTTAGATGAAAAATTGAGTAACAGTATATAAATATACAGAATAAATAGCTATATTAATTCCATTCATGTTAGAAAAGTAGTAATAATCAAAGTAGAAGTAATAATATTAAAGTAATCAGTAATTGTTCCTATTACATCATAAGTGAACACTATTTAACTACCTTGAAAAAATTTTTACGTATTTAATAGAAGAAGATTCAGAAAATAATAGTTTATAGATTAACCTGGAGCATGTACAGAAGCCAAGATGAAGATAGAATTAATTTACCTACTCTGAGCAAACTGTAAGACTAGTCTTAGATGACTACCATTTTGAAACGTAAGGATACTCAGAAAACTTAGAAGTCTAAAAGTATCTGACCTCATCTTGAAAAATAACTAACCAAGATGAACATATGCTCTAAATAATATAAGTGGCTTAGCTTCTGATATTTGATACATAGACAATTGTTAGCTATAAATTCAGGGATGAATGTAAATGAAGTATAATAGTGAAAAAGGTGCTATGAGGTCAAATATATGTAGAATAAAGGCATAAATTGAAACTAAGTAGTGATAAGAAGACAGTGGCATAAGCAAGAAACTAATGAAGAACAGAACATGACCTGGGGAATTTATAACAAAAGAAAAAATCTGGTAGTAAAGGTGTAAATGAAATGAAGTTATTAAAATCTATCAGAATATTAAAAGGAAAGTCACTAATATGTTGTGAAATACTTTTGTGAATAGTAAGGCATTGTACACATTAGTTTTCATTATAAAATTAACAAAACCTTAAGTCATCTGAGAAGCTGGATTCTAAACTGAGAAATCACTTTGGCCTATTGTCATGTATGTGAGTACTTGCTTCAATTAACAGTTGATAGTAGAAGACCCAGCTCACCATGGACAAAGCCATACCTAATCATATGGTCTTGAGACCCATGAACAAAACTAACTGAGACTTTGGTGACCTGCCAAATTAATACATACCCCCCTTTTCTTTTTTGAGCCCCTTTTAACTTACTCACTTCAGATATATAGCATGAATTTTTGTCCCATCCATTCAGAAAGAAAAAGCTTATCTCCATCCTTGCCATGGAGTCTAGACTCTCTCACACAATATGATTCTACTAACACAATGCCACTTATTCTTACTGTACCTATTTATTTAGTCCTTTCTCTGGGCAGAGAAATAATTAATGTCCCTAACTACAGCCATCTTCGCTATCTGAGTGTTGTCCATATTGAGGAATGAGCACTAGACTCTTATGATCAGATCTACACATGCATGCAACTTACATAAAGACCACCTGTCCTGACTCATTTTGTACCTGTTCCTATATACTCTCTTCAACTGAGGATCAACAATACTTGCTGTTAACCCATCTGCACCTCCTCAGTTCCCTTATTTCTCATGTCATTATTAATTAGAGAGCATAAACTTCCACCAGAAACTGCCCATATCCAGTGTGTACACTTGGTTCCTTCTCTTAGCTAACCCTAGAATAGCTTTGCTTGCTCCACCCAACCATGGAAACTAGATGATTACCCATTTCCAAGGAAAAGCACTACACTCACACCAACAACTCCATGAAAACACTTAACTTGCTTTAGGACCACAAGTCTGGCACTTGCTTTCTGAGAAACCCTGTCTGACCATCTTTTCAGGTAGGAACTCCAAACTTATATCACCAAAACAAGCATCACCCATTGCTTGTGGAAAATACCTAAGCACCTCCCACAGACTCTTGAAGACTGAATCAACTCTTAGAATCCTATGGGTTCTGTTCCTTATCTGTGAAACTTCATTTATCATGAAATGAGTGAAGACTACTTCTGAAACTACATATGAATAAATACACAGAATCACCCAAAGACTGAATTATAAGACTCATGGAGATAGTCAAACACATGAGAAGTTGAAGTAAAAGGAAGCGGAGCTTTAAACACCCATTCAATATAAGAGCATTAGTATTTATATACCAAAAAAATACTACAAACAACCTTACTTCAGATACCTAGAACCCATCACAAATACAAAAGTAGGAATAACCAAAACAGTAATTTTCCATCAAAAATTAATATTCTCACAGTAATATCCCCTGAGAAAACTGACCTAGATGATTTATAAGACAATGGTTTCGAAAAATCAAAAACAAGCATGGTCATCATACCATCCTAGCTTGTTCTAGCTTTACTGCTGGGTCATGCCCCCTAACCCCAGTAGAATCTGCCATTCAGCGGTAGGTGCCACCAGTTAGAATCGCATGGAGTAATTCATCTGTCAGTTGAACTTTCATTCTCATTAGATTTTGTTCCTAAAGACACTTTCCATAACCCTCAGAATTTCAGCTCATCACCAGCCCTGTAGTTGTGCCCTGCCCTCAAGCTCAATTAACTTCTGACCACTTACCTGCAAGCAACACCACTCATAGTGGGAGAAAACCACACCAGCTTGAGCAGACTTCTGCTGCTTAAGTGTGGGCCACACTAGTCAAAAGAACAGTCCGCACTAACCAGAGGAACAGAGACAATCTTCACCAAAGACTAAGTGATTTGCAAGAATTCCAACTGCAAACTTGGACAGAGACTGCCTCCTAGATTATAGGTCACATCAGCAATCAGAAATCCAGGCCACAAAGAGTCAAAAACCAAAGACGAAACAGAAACCAAGGGAAAAAAAAAACACTCATCCAACATAGACAAACTCAGAAATAAGGAACTAGAACTAACCATGCAAAACCCAGGTGGCTAAATGCCAGTGTAAAAATACAATCAGCAACAGCCAAAGAAAAACGGCACCACCAGAGCCCAGGTATCCTACAAAAACAAGACCTGGATATCCCAACATGAGTGAATGACAAGAAAATGAACCTAAACACAACTTTATGAAGATGAAAGAGGTCCTTAAAGAGGGATAAAACTACCTTAAAGAAGTCTAGAAATCTAAAAATTAGAGGAAAACAAAAAAAAAAAAACCTAAAGAATGCCAAGAAAGCCAAGAATAAACAGACAGGTGAAAAAAAAACTATTACATGAAAATCAAATTAAAGCCATAAAGAAAACACAACTTAGGGAATTTAGTAAATGGAAAATCCAAGTAAGTAAACAAGAACTACAAATGCAAGCATCACCATCAGAATACAAGAGATGAAAGGGAGAATCTCAGGTGTCAAAGATACAAGAGACAAAAACAGTTTCTCATTGATCAAAGAAAATGTTAAATCTAAAAATCTCCTAACACAAAACATTCAGGAAATCTGGGATACTGTGTAAAAGCCGAACCTAAGAATAATAGAAAAAGAAAATGGAGAAGATTCCCAGCTCAAAAATCCAGCAAATATATTTATCAAAATCATAGAAGAAAATTTCCCCTACCTGGAGAAGTACATGTCTATAAAGGTTCAAGACATTTACAGAACATCAAATAGATTGGATCAAAAAAGAAAGTCCCTTTGTCCCATAATAATCAAAACCCTAAACCTACAAGAGAAGGAAAGATAAAAACTGAAAGAGAAAAGGCCAAGCAATATATAAAGACAGACCTAGAAGAATTATACCTGAATTCTCAATCGGGATTGTAAAAGGCAGAAGAGCCTGGGCAGAAGTCTTGTAGACTCTAAAAGACCAAAAGTGACTGCCTAGACTAATAGACCCAGCAAAACTTTCAATCCACATAGATGGAACAAATAAAATATTTTGTGAAAAAGTCAAAGTTAATATCTATCCACGAATCAAGCCCTAAAGAAGGTACTAGAAGGAAACCTCCAACCTAAGGAATATAATTAAACCCAGAAATTGATATTTTCTCACCAACCAAATCCAAAGAAGGGTAACAGACATGTGGTTGTACATATACATATGAGGCTCACACACACCACCACCACCATCACAAGTAACAACATAATAACAGGAACAAAAAAGTCAGTGGTTGTTAATATCTCTCAGTATCAAAGAATTCAATGTGCCAATAATAAGATACAAGATAAGAGAATGGATGTGAAAACAGGATCCATTCTTATGCTGCATACAAGAAGCATACCATCACATCAAAGGTAAACATTACCTCAGAGTAAAGATTTGTAAAAAAGGGTTTCCAAACAAATGGAGCAAACATATAAGTGGGTGTAGCTATCCTAATATCTAACAAAATAGACTTAAAACAAAAATTAATCAAAAGAAATGGGAAAGGATATTTCATAAGCATTAAAGGAAAAATCAACCAATATGGCATCTCAGTTCTGAACATCTATGCCACAATGTAAGGGGACCCCACATTTGTAAAATAAGCACTAACAAAGCTTAAATAGCATACTGAACTCACACATTAAAAAGTGAGAGACTTTAAAACCCCACTCTCACCAAATGAACAGGTCATCCAGACAGAAATAAAACACAGAAACATTGGAACTAACAGATGTTGTGTCTTGAATTAATCTAAAAGATATCTATAGAACAGTTAACAAAAACACAAAAGAATATATCTTTTTCTCAGCACTTAATGGAACCTTCTCCAAAATTAACTACATATTCAGTCACAAGGCAAGTTTCAGAAGATACAAGAAAATTGAAATAAGTCCATGTATCCTATAAGACCATTATGGATTAAAGCTGGATTTCAACCAGAACAGAAACAACAGAGAGCCTATACAGTCATTGAGGCTGAACAACTCTCTATGAATTATCACTGGATACAGGAAGAAGTATTGAAATTAAAGACTTCCTGGAATGCCATGAAAATTATTTCAAAGGTCACCATGAAAGTAGTGCTAACAGAAAAGTTTATAGCACTAAGTGCCTGAATAAAGATATAAGAGCATTGTTATACCTGTGATTTAACAGTGCACCTGAAAGCTCAAGAACAAAAGGAAGCAAACCTAAGAGGAGTAAAAAGCAGGAAATAATCAAACTCAGATGTGAAATCAGTAAAAGAGAAACAAAGAGAAAAATAAAAAAAAAAAATCAATGAAACAAAGAGTTTTTTTTGTTTTTTGTTTTTTTTTTTTTAGAAAATCAATGAGACAAACATATACCCAAACTACCTAAAAGGAAGAGAGAGAATATCCAAATTAAGAAAATCAGAAAGAAAAAGGAAGACATAACAACAGACACCAACAAAATCCAAAGAATCATTAGACAATACTTAAAAATAACCTGTACTCCACAAAACTGTGAAATCTTAAAAAATGGACCATTTTATCAATAGATACCACATGACAAAGTTAAATCAAGATCAGATAAACAGTTTATTAGGCTTAGAAGCCCCAAAGAAATAGAAGCAGTCATTAAAAGTCTCCCAACCCAAAAATGTCCAGGATCGGATGGTTTAAGTACCGAATTTTTATCAGACCTTCAGATGTGAGCTACTTCAAATGCTCCTCAAATACTTCCACAAAATATAAACAGAAGGAACATTGCCAAATTTATTTTATGAGACCAAATTCATCCTGATACCAAAACTCAACAAAAAAAGAGAGTTAGATCAATTTCACAAATGTACAATGATGCAAAAATTCTCAATAAGGGACTTGGAAACTAAAACTGAAACCATATAAAAAGATCACCCACCATGAATATGATCACTCAGCTTCTTCCCAGAGGTGTAGGAATGTTTCAACATATAAAAATCTATTACTTTTATCCATCACATAAACAGACTTAAAGAAAAATTATTATCATCTCATTACAGGCTGAAAAAGTCTTTGACAAAAATTCAACATCCACTTGTTATAAAAGAATTGGAGATATAAGGGATACAAGGAACATACAAAAACATAATAAAAGCAATATACATCAAGGTGACAGCCAATATCAAATTAAGTGAAGAGTAAAACAAAGCAATTCCACTAAAATCAGGAGCAATATAAGGCTGTCTACTCCCTCCATAACTATTCAACATAGTACTTGAAATTCTAGCTAGAGCAATAGCACAACTAAAGGGGATAGAAATCAGAAAGTAAGAAGTCAAAGTATCATTATTAGCAAATATTATGATAGTATATATAAGCAACCCCAAAAATTCTACCAGGAATCTCCTACAGCTGATAAATAATTTACTGAATTGACTGAATACAAGATTTACTCAAAAATATCACTGCCATCCTCAATACAAATATTAAACACTCTTCACAATTTTGACAAATAATACAAACTATATTGGTGTAGCAATAACAAAGCAAGTGAAAGACATGTGTGATAAGAAGTTCAAGTCATTGAAGAAAGAAATTGTATAAGATACCCAAAGAAGAAAAGATCTCACATGTTTATGCATCAACAGGATTAACATAGAAAAACTGGCTTTCTTACCAAATGAATCTGTAGAATCAGTACAATCCCCATCAAAATTCAATCACAATTCTTTATACACCTTTAAAGAACTATATTCAACTTCAAATTAAAAATAAAATATAAGATAGCTAAAACTTCCATGTAACCTATAATAACTTCTGGAGGTATAACCATCCCCATTTCCAAGCTGTACTACAATGCAATAGCAATTTGGTAATAAAAATTAAATTGGATTGGCTTAAAAAAGCTTATTGATAATGGAATAAAATATAAAACCCAGGCATAAATCAACATACCTACTGACACTTGTTTTTTGGCAAAAAAAGTCAAAATTATGCAACCCCCCAAAAAAGAGAGCATTTTCAACAAACGGTGATGGCATAAATAGATGGAGAAATGTAGAAGAATGTCAATAGTTCCATATCTATCACCCTTCACAAAATTCAAGTCCAAATGGATCAAAGACATCAACATAAATCCAATTTCATTGAACTTTATTGAAGAGTAAGTGGGAAGTATCCTTGAACATATTGGCACAGGGGATTACTTCCTGAATAGAACAGCAGTAGCACACACACTGCAATTGACAATTAATGAATGGAATCTCATGAAACTTAAATTTTCTGTTAGTCAAAGGGCACTATACATAGAACAAAATGGGAAAAGATCTCAATCAATCCCACAGAAGGCTAATCTCCAAAATATATTAAAAACTCAAGAAAGTAGACAGCAGAAAAACAAATAATCTAATTATAAATGTGATACAGATATAAACAGATAATTCTCAAGAGAAGAATCTCAAATGGTTGAAGTACACTTAAAGAAATGTTTAACATCTTTAGCTATGAGGTAAACACAAAGCAATACAACATTGAGATTCTATCTTATACCTGTCAGAATGGTTCAGATCAAAAACACACATGACAGCTTATGCTGCAGAGGATGTGGAGCAAGGGGAGCACTCCTCTACTGCTGTTGGGAGTGCAAATTTGGAAATCAATATGGCAGATTCTCATAAAACTGGGAATCTATTTCTCTCAATACCAAGTTACAGCACTCTTGGGCATATACCAAAAGAAATCTCTAACATATCACAAGTATATTTGCTCAACTGCCTTCATAGCAACTTTATTCATAATAGCTCAACAGAAAAATGGATAAAAAATGTGGTACATTTACACAATAGAGAATTATAAGCAATGACATATGGAAACTTGCTGATTGGATAGAATTAGTAAAAATCATCCTGAGTGAAGTAACCTAGACCCAGAAAAGCAAATGTGGTATATACTTACTGAAACAAGAGTATTAGCTCTAAAGGGTACCCATGCTATAACCCACAGATCCAGAGTAGCTAATTATAAAGGAGGGCACAAGGGAGGTTCATGAATCTCACTGTAAAGGGGGAAATATAATGAACACTGCCAGTGGGTATGGGGGAGGGACTTGAAAGGGGGACTGGGGATATGAATAGGAGGGCTCAGGTGTAGGAAGAATGGAATAAGATAGTATTGGGATAGACAACTAGAATTCAGGGAAATTTCTGGGATGAGCTAGAAAACTAGAACCATGAAAACACCCAGGAATCTATGAGGGACCCTCACAAGGGCTAAGAGTACTGGAAGATACAGACCTTGAATTAGCCATCTCATTTAACCAGGCAAGATTTTCAGTGGAGAAACTTGGACACCAACCAACCAAAACCCTTCAGCCTACAAATTATCTTGCCTACAAATGTGCTGGGGTAAAGATGGTACAGAAAATTTTGGAGTGATGAACTATTCTCTGGCACAGGTGGAGACCCATACCCTGAGATAGAATTTTCCATGTAGAGCCTAGGCTTAGAGGCAGAATACACAAGAGATCAAGTATAGAATTAAATATAAATGGCAAAAATAAATGATTCCTAATAATACCCTGCTATAGTCATAGACTGGTGCCTAGACCAGCTATCATCAGAAAGGCTTCTCCCAGCAAGTGATGGAAACTTACAGAGAAACACAGCCAAGCATAAGCAGAGCTCAGTGATTCCTATAGAAGATGGGAAAGAAGGGTTATAGGAATCAGTGGGATGAAGGGCACCACAAGAAAACCAATAGAGCCAAGTAACCTGGGCTCAAGGGGCTCTCATAGATGGAAACAACAACCAGGGAGCATGCATGGGCCAAACCTAGGCCATCTGTATACATGTTACAAGTGTGTAAATTGATCTTCAGTGAGATTTCTAACAGTGAAAGCAGGGGATGTCTCAGACACTGTTTCCTCCTTTGGGATCTTTTCCTCTTACCAGATTGCCTCATCCAGCCTTAATAGAAGAAAACGTGTCTAGTATTACTGTAAATTGATATACTATGGCTGTCTGATATCCATGGGATAGCTGCCTGTATCTGAAAAGAAACAGAAGAGGAGGAATAGTAGACAGGGGAGGGGGGCTTTGGGTACAGAACTTGCAAGACAGGAAGTGAAACTTCTGTTGGGATATAGAAACCAAAAAATAAAAAAGAATAAATATGATCAAAAATTCAAGAGGATATGAACAAAAGCCAGAGTGAATACTGAGATAATGAGGTTGAATGAAATAGTGTAAACAATTTAAGATATGAAAACATAATTTAGAGGGGGGTATGTGCCTGCCAGGCCGGAAGGTCCCCAGAAGGGTGTGCAGGGTACCTCCAGCTCCTGCTGCAGGGGATTCTTTGTTCCACAAGACCCTTCCTCCCCCAAGCCTGCCCCATTGTCTGAGAGGTCCTTGGCCCAGGAATAGATCCTGCTCCTGCACTGAGGAAATCCAGCCAGAGGGCACTCCTTTCCATCTTTGGGGTCCTTAGATCCACCAGTACAACCGGCTCCAGTGCGGAGGAGCCCTAAGAGAGGGCAGACCAAGAAAATTCCCCAAGTACACAGTCAGTCACAGCAAAGATTGGATCAAGATGCCAAGACTCTCCTGGCTGCATTTGAAGGAAAAGATGGGCAGGCAACAATCAAGAATTCCTCCAACAACACGAAAAGCATCATGAAAACACCAGAATCCAGTGATCAAGCAACAAGAAGACTTGAACACCCTATTCCAGAAGAAGTAGAAGAAATAGACTTTAAACTTAACATTATGAAAATAATAGAGGCCCTTAAACAGGATGTGAAAAACTCCATTAAAGAAATGGAGAAGACAAACAGAAAGGTAGAAGAAATGAATAAAGCTCTCAAAGATACCCAAGAAAACCAAGAAAAAGCAATCAAACATGTAGTGGAAACAGTTCAAGAATTGAAAAATGAAATGGAGGTAATAAAGAAAACACAAACCGAGGGAAGGCTGGATATGGAAAATATAGGTAAACAAACAGGAACTACAGAGACAAGTATAACCAACAGAATACAAGAGATAGAAGAAAGAATCTGAGA
>PVIU01028606.1:0-18799 GCA_004026605.1 Ondatra zibethicus | reverse complement strand
TGTGTTTCCAGCACTGGGGAGGCAGAGACAGGTGTTTCCCTGCAGCTCACTGGCCAGTCAGCCCGGACAAATTAATGAGCTCCACCTTCAATGAGAGACATTGTCATAAAAAGTAGCGTGAAGAGCAATTAAAGATCCTAAACATCAATCTTTTGCATCCGTATTCGTGCATACATATGTGCACAAGACACACAGCACACACATACAAACACACATATACACACACACAATGCCAATAAAATAAATATTTTTGGAAATAATAATGGTCTTCGCACTAAACTGATTCGTTTACACTTAATGTAAATACCCGTGTATTTAACTTAAACCCATTATCTGACTCTTTGAACATTCTCTATGGCTTTTCAACTTTCCTGTCTTCTCTTGAATGCCCTTCTCCCGTGTTCCACTCTCACCTCTCACTATGTTGACATTTCTGAGTTATTTGCATTTCTTTCAGTGATTGTGGAGAAACTTGTCAGAGTTCATCATAACCTGGTGTGCTGTCTACATTCCCAGATAAGTCAGGACATTTGAACACTTAGAAGCCATGGAAGTGCTGGCCGACAGCACAGCAATACCGGCCCAGTGGATGCCAAGCATTAATGATCTCACACCCCCAGCACCCCCAAAAGTTCTTTCTTTTTGTATATGGATGATGAGGAAAACTTAACAAAGGCATACAACAGCTGGAGAAAATAGATTCATTCTTAGTTGTTGTTCTGGAGTAGGAATGGAGTCCAGAACCTGCTCACACTCTGGAAATGCCCTTCCACTGACCCCTAGTCCCTCACTGAGGGATTCTAGACAGGCACACTACAGCCGAGCCACTCCAACACGCTGCTGTGTCATAAATTCTAATTATCCAGATATGTCAAATCTGTTTGGCTTTGTTGTGTTTCTTTCCTGTGGAATAAACCTCTTGTACACTGTAAAGATTTATCACTCAAATTGGTTTAATAAAATGCTGATTGACCAGTAGCCAGGAAAGAAGTATAGGTGGGGCAACCAAACAAGGGTTGAGTGACAGGCAAACACAGAGAAGCAAGATGAGAATGCTGTACTGAGAAAAGGAAGAAAGCCACGTGGCAAAGTATAGATAGAAGTAATTTGAGTGTAAGAGTTAGCTAGTAACAAGCCTGAGCTATTGGTTGAGCATTTATAATTTATATTAAGCATCTGAGTCAATCAATTATTTGTGAAGCAGCTGCTAAGTATTTGGAAACAGGCAGGTAGGAGATAAACGTCCAGTTAAGTTTCTTCTTATATAGTCAACAACCCCTAGATTTTCCTAGCAAGTTATTACCTACCTCTCGTTGCTTCTCATTCTCTTGTTTGCCTCCAAGTTCACTGCTGAAATCACTTTCCCTTTGTGTTTCCTTAAAGTTGGGAGTTGGGGATGAAATTGCTCAGGCTTTGTTTTGCTGAAAATGTCAATTCATCTTTTCCTTTGAGGGATATTTTCAGTGGGTATAAAATTCCCAGTTGGCAACTGTCTCTTTCAGTGTTTTGGTGCTTTTGAGGGAAATTTTAAAATATTTAAGCTGACTTATTTACACAAACTCTTTTGAAAAATCTGTGTGTGTATAGTGCATGTTTCTGTGTGTGTGCGCATGTGTATGCATACATGTTTGTATGTATATATGCATGCACATGTGTATATTTATGCATGTGTGTATGTGTGGGAATGCAGGCATGTGTGCACATGTGTGTATGTGGGTGTGCATGGCACATCGTGTTCATGTATGTAAGTGTTGGTAGGTATAAGCTACAGCATAAAAATAAGAGTCAGAGGGCAACTTCTAGTGTCGGTTCCTGCCTTCACCTTGTTTAGAACACCATCTATTTGTCATTCATCTGATGCGTACTGCAGGCAAGCTGGTCCATGAACTTCCAGGAGGCTCCACTTCCTGTCTCTTGGCAGAAGAACTGGGCTTATAGATGTGAAACACCCCATCTGGCTTCATGTGGATCCTGAGGATCCAAACAAAGGCTCTCAGGCTTGAACTGTGTTGTGATTATTTCTTGTCAGCCTGACACAAACCTAGGGAATGCCTAGGAAGAGAGACGCTCAGTGAGGAACTCCCTCTATCAGACTGACCTCTGGGCTCGTCGGTGGGGGCGTTTTCTTGACTGCGATTCATGTGGGAAGGCCCAGACCACTGTGGGCAGTGCTGCCTCTGGGCAGGTGAGCCTGGGCTGATAGTAAAGAAAGCTAGCTGAGTAGGCCACAGGAAGCAAGCCAGTATGTGGCATTCCACCATGGTCTCTGCTTCAATTCCTGCCTCCAGGTGACCGCCTTGAATTCCTGGCATGGCTTCCCTCAGATTGTGGCCTGTAACCTGTAAATCAGATTAGTCCTTTCCCCCTCACATTTCTTTGGTCAGGATGTTCGTCATAGCAACCAAAAAGCAAACCAGGACCTTCCCATCAACACTTTACCCACTGAGCCACCTCCCTGTCCTTGTTCACCAAACTACAAGAGGCTTGATCCTAATGGCTTTGTCTATCTTTTCCAGAATGAATGTCTTTAAGCGTTTTTAAAGTCCCTTGTGATAAAAATCACTTCCTGTCCTTGTAAGGTATTTTGTTTGTGTTAAAATGAAAACTGAAATGTGATACTAGGATTAGTCCCAGCTCTCCCTTTCAGCACCAGGTCTTCGAGGAACTCAAAGACACGTATCTTCCAAAGATTTTGTTTGCTTTGATTTCTTAAGGCACCTGAAGTGGAACAGGGGCCCTGAGCCTACCACCAAGTTAGAACCTCAGCCCCTTCCATGGGCTTTTCTAAGTGTTTAAGTAGGACATGCATGAAGCCAGCATTCACTGACAATGTGCATGCCCCGTGCCATCTCTCCAGCCCCAAGGACTGAATTAAGAATGCAAGGGAAATAAAAGAAACATGCTCTCTGCTCCCAGGGAACTCACAGTCCATTCAGGAGGGAAGGCCAATAAATAAGCTCTTACCAAACAAACATGGCCAACATGGGAAGCGTTCGCAAGCTGGTATTAGTCATATAATATGACTTTGCTTTACCATGTGAGTGTCTCAAATCCCTGACTGGAGCGCAGAGTCATGGCGTTTACAGTTTCCAGTTACCAGGGTAGTCAGTGCATCAGAATATGCACTATTCATTGGATTATTGTATTAATTCCTGGTGAATTCTCTCTCTCTCTCTCTCTCTCTCTCTCTCTCTCTCTCTCTCTCTCTCTGTGTGTGTGTGTGTGTGTGTGTGTGTGTGTGTATGTGTGTGTGTGTGTGATTTGCACACATGTGTACTCAGGTACATGCAAGCATATGTGAAGACTAGATGTTGACATCATGTGTCCTCCTCTACCAGCCTCCACCTTTATTTTTTGAGACAAGGTCTCTCGCTAAACATGAAGCTCTTCACTTTGTCTGAGCTGGTTGGCCAATGAGCTTCGGGGTCTACCTGTTTCCCCTACACACACCTGAAGGCTGGCATTACAGACATATACCGCCATGCTCAGCTTTTAACATTAGCTCATCACCTTTTTTTTTTTAAGATTTATTTATTATGTATACAGTTTTCTATCTGCATGCATGCCTGCAGACCAGAAGAAGTCACTAGATCTCATTACAGATGATTGTGAGCCACTATATGGTTGCTGGGAACTAAACACAGGACCTCTGGAAGAGCAGTCTGTGCTCTTAACCTCTGAGCCATCTCTCCAGCCCCAGCTCATCAGCTTTTAATCAACTGCCTTTTCCACCAGTGGTTTTCTCAGGGCTCACTGTAGGCTGAAGGTTGTGCAGCATCCGTGTGCTTTTATGGGAATTTTGGGCATCCAAACTGGTCATCCTATGCGTGCAGCACTTTACCTGCTGAGCCATTTCCTCAACCCTCTTCCCTCTCTGACGTTAGACACTACACCATGAGAGGAAGATGCTGTGGGAGGCAGGCACTTGCTGCAAGCAGATGAGAAGGGACCATCAGAACGAGAAAGGACGTCTGGAAAGCAGTCATTCCCCACATTGCTCACTGTCCCCCTCAGCCTGCCTGTGCCTGTCCACCCTATCACTCAGGGCTTATTCGTGAGTTTTAAAGTCACTGATGCTTTCAATCAACTGGGGGGCGGGAAGCCTAGGTGTTTGAGTTGAAACTGGAGTGAGATGTGGGCACCAAAATACTGGGGTTTGCCATCTCTACTGAGCTAGTCCCAAGGCTCCACAACAGGACCCAAGTGCTCCAGGACGCACAGTCAGATGTCATCTGCTTGACTCTGGACACTCATTGGAGTGAGGTGACCAAAGAACCCAGAAGTGGCAACTCTTGACTGTACTCACAGAGGCATTGAGTACCAGAATTTAGTACATAACCTGTGTGTGTGTGTGTGTGTGTGTGTGTGTGTGTGTGCGTGCATGTGTGTGTGTAGATGTTTATGTGTGTGTGCATGTCTGTCTGTCATTTGAGGGGATATACATGTTTGTGCATGTGAACATGTTCTATTTGAGGAATAAATACATATTTTTATATGTATGCATATGGCGAAGTATGTACTTGTGGGCCTGAGTGTATATATACAGAGCAGGAAAGTAGGTATATACACATACATATATGGTGGGTATGTGGCATATGTATATTATATATGTTTGCATGTATGTATAGGTATGAATCTGCAGGTGTTTGTGTTGAATATGAAGAGACAGTAGATGGTGAGCATGTTTTTGTGCACATGTGTACACACATGTGTAGATGTATAGATCTGTGCATGTGTACACCTGCATAGATGTGTAGGCGTTTGTGTGTTTTGGGGTAGAAACATGTGATGTATAATGGGGGTTCTGTCTCTATCTGTATGCATGTGTGTATATGTTTGTGTACATGGGCACATACATGGGGACCATGATACACCATTTGGCCCAGCTCCAAGAAGAAGTCCTCCTCATGGCTGCCAGGCTAGAGAGGGCTGTGGGTGGTTAGCATATTATGCTTCATTCCAGATGCTCAGTATGTCCTTGGACCCCAGACTGCTAACTGGAGGAAATAGGCACACTTTCTCCATCACGGGTCATGTCTACTAACTGCTGGTCAGACATTCATAACAGAGTTTAGAGCAGGATTCCCAGTGGATAACTCCAAACTTCAGAACCCTCGTCTTTCCTGGCCAGTCAGATTAGACGCAGAACCAGCCTGGCTTATATTTTCCTCACCTTGATGGTAACTGGTGACTTTAGGGACCACACATGTGAACTTTGTCTCTGTGCACTAAATCCATCTGTTAATCCAGAAACAAAGCAAGGCCAGAGAGGTGAGACAAACCTCTGCCGTTAAACAACGATGTGTCCACCAGCTCATCAGCTTTGAATCTGCTGCCTTTTCCGCCAGCAGTTTACTGAGGGCCCACTGTAGACCGAAGGTTGGGCAATCCCCGTCCTTGCTCAAGTGTGTGAGGGAGCAAGGCACTCACCTGTATGAATTGTCCTTGCTGACCCAATGTTAGGAGTCAGAACAGAGACATTAGTGGAAGGCCAGCATGAAGCCTCCAGTTCTATTCTGATTTATCCCCTTGGAGACCAACGAGGACTCTCCACCTAGCTAGCTCCGCTTTATGTGGGTGCATGAAGACAGCTGTAGCCACTAAAAACTGTTTTGCCTGACATGTTCAGCTGTTTCTCTCTTCTTAATCTCTGCCTTATAGTTCTTAAATTTTATATCCACTGTCTTTCCTTCCAAGGATATGGGAAAAGGCTAAGAATTCCTCCCAGGAGAGAGGAGGTAATGGGGTAGACATCTTGCTGGCTCCTTTTGATGGCAGCAGGGGAGTATATATTTACGGCTCATTCTGTGTTGGACACCAAGCCAGAGCAACCATTTGTGCAGGCGATAGTGGCAGCAAGCTGTGGCCACTGGAAAGGGAGTGTGGTTTCTCCAAGCGGTTCTGGGCAGAGTCCACTTTTAACTGGTCCCTGAAGAGATGAAAATCATTAATGAGGGCATTGTACTGAGTTCTTGTAACACTGGATTGACTTTATTACAATTATGGTCTTTAAAGCTTATAGTCTTCCTATTTATGTTGACATGAAATTCTCTCTCTCACTCTTTCCCTCTCTCTTACCGTGTGTGTGTGTGTGTGTGTGTGTGTGTGTGTGTGTGTGTGTAAAACATATGCACTGCATATGGTAAATACACATGTGTGCGCTCACCCAATAGCCAAGAGAGGACATTAGGTCAGGTGACCTGCTCTGTGACTCCCTACCTTATTCCTTTGAGACAGGATCCCTCAGTGAACCAGGAGAAAGGCTGGCAGTCAGCAAGCCCCAGAGATCCTCCTGTCTCTGCCTCCCACAGTGCTGGGGCTACAGTTGCAGGGGTAATCAGGCCTGGGGATTTGAACTAAGGTCCTCATTGTTGAACAACAAGAATTTGTCCCCTGAACTATCTCTACGACCATCAAATACTTTTGCACATATGAAATCACAGGGACAGAAAAGCACTCCTTAGCGTCATTGCTGCTCCGACACCCTAACTTGACAAACAGTGAATGCTGGCATACCTACATGACTCCTTAAGTCATGGTCTGAAATATTACCAGTGTTCAAAATCGCAGAGATACAGCAGCCCTCGCCAGCATTTACCATCGTGGTTCAACTTGGCTAAACTTCCATTTCTGCTACTTAGACAACAATGTGGCCTCACTTTCTGCTAGGAACCCCAGACTGTCTGGCAACAGTTGAGACAAGAATATCTGCATGGCTCATCTTCACTGTCAGCTGGACTGTGTTTGGAATCGCCGTGGAACCACATCTGGGTATATAGATGAAGGTGTTTCTGGGATGGATGAACTGAGAAGGGAAGACCCACCCTGAATGTCGACAACATCATCCCATGAGATGGAGCGCCCCTAGACTGGATGAAAAGGAGAAAGAGAAACAAGCACCAACAATCACCTTGGTCTGCATCTGACTATGGATGTGATGTGACCATGGCCATGGCTTCACCACTATGACAGACTTTATCCTCAAACAGGGAGCCAGAATGAGCCCTCCCCGTCACCCTTCCCATTCCTCTCCCCCCTTCCCTCTCTCCCCTGCTTCTCTCCCTCTCCCACCCTCCCTCCCTTCAGTTGCTTTTGTCAGACAATCAATTGTAGCAGTAAATAATTAACTGGTTACTTTCTTATTATTAGATAATAATTTCCAGTGGTTTAAGATAAGTAAGTGGTCTTCTTAGTTGATGGTTACTGTGCCAGTTTAGATGAATTGTAAATACAGTTTCACCTTTCTCTCTTGATAGCCACATAGATTCTACATTATTTCTTCAACATAAAACATTATTTTTAAAATTGCATAAATTACTATCGATGCTTAATTGTGTGTGTGTGTATGTATATATATATTTAACCCATGTACTTAAAAAACAAGAAAGGCAGTAACCAACACGAACATGCACCTTATCTTGCTCCCTGGAGAGGTCTAGGTGAAAGGATGCCGCAGTTTTCACAGGCATCCTTTATTCCAGGAGTTCTTTGTGTCCCCACAGAAGCTCCTGCCCCGTACTTCTCCCTTCTCTCCTGCTCTCTTCTCGGGCCTCAGACACTGAAGAAATAACGCTGCAATGAGGAGATAAAAGCTCTAATCCTGTTTTCTCCGGTAGCCATGGCTCCAGGCCAAGGACAGTGCACAGGACGGTATTCTTGCCTGTGTCTCCAGAAGGAAGATGAAACCTGGCATGAGATGATTCGAGATAAGACATTTCAAAATCTGGGAGCACAGATAAATATCAAAGCTGTATCAGACCATAAGCCAGATGTTCCCAGAACTTTTCATCCATTTTTTTTCCTGCCTGAAGGAGAAGTCTTTGTTCCTAAAGAAAATAGCAAGTGGAAATTGCTATCGCAAAACATCAATTCATGGTTCGTGGTTATTTAAAATGAGATCATTTGAAAATAATCAAAGACATGCATGATGATTTATAACAAATGTCGTTCATTTCAGTGGTATTTATCATGTGTATAATGTAGAAACATCCCCAGTGGATTACCATAAAGGTTTACTACATAAACAACGGTGCTTTTATTTGATGGACTGCTATGCGGCCATTAAAAATCCCATTCTTGAAGAATACTTAATGACGAGAAATGTTCGCCGTATTTTTAAAGCAAGAAAATCATATTCCAAAGTAGAATGTGTGGTGCAAACCTATTTTACCTCTTTATAATTCAGATTATCAGATGAAGCCTCCTCTGCTTTGGGATCCAAGATTGGCTCAATTCCCAATCCCAGGACTCTCTGGTTCAAGTCCCAAGATGTCTGGTGCCTTTTTACATCTCCACCTGCCATTGTCTCCTCTACACCCTGAGTTCAATGTGAAATTCAACCTCCCTTATCTGTTTGAAAAAACAGAATTTGTAGGCGCAAAGTCAAGGGTGCCGCTGTTTCTCCTACCTTTGATGCTTAGGCGTTGGAATGAAGATCGTGAGGGAGATGAGAGCGGCATTGACAGATTGCTGTAACATAAATGAAAAAGTTACACCATCCCCTAGGCCAGGAGCCATGACTACAGCATTACTAGATAAAGAGGACCATGCAGATATAATTAGGGGTCTAGATGGCTTCTTCTTGGATTAGCGTGGCTCCAACCCAACGACATGTTTCTTCATAAGAATCTGAAGAGCATCAGAAGAGATGGCTCAGATATTAAGAACATGCATCGTTCTTGCAGAGGACCGAGTTTTGGTTCCCAAAACCTGCATGGTGACTTACAAGCATCTTTAACTCTAGTTCCAGGGGATCTGATTTCTAATTTCTTCTTCTGGCCTCTGTGGGTACTACCCTGTATATTGCACACATGCATGCAAGTAGGCAAAACGCTCATGCACATAAAATAAAAATAGTAATAAAAAAATCTAAAGAAAAGACCGAGATAGACACAGAGCCAAGGCCACTTAGAGGTAGAGGCAGAGATTAGACATGCTGCCAGTCTGAATCCTGGAGCCACCAGAAGCTTGGAAGTGCTGGCTAGTAGCTTCTTCTAGAGCCTTCAGAGGGGCCATGGCTCTGCCATCGTGATGACTTCAGACCTATGTTGGTCATAAGACATGAGCCAAATCAACAGCAAGAACACAGTAAGTACTCAATAAATGCTTGCTGAACATTTGAACCCCAAAGTTAACTACCCAGGGCTCCCAGGTTAGTATATCTTTTTGCGTACTCTTTGAGAGCACTTGGCAAACGCTTACTCTCTGCACTCAACTTTGAGTTGTGAGTCTGTATTCAACGCCATCCACCGCACAAAGTTGCTTCTCAAACGAGGACTGAGCGCTGTCCTCGTCTATGGGTAGAGACGCATCAACACTCATGTTTTAACTACCTCCTAGGTTGGTGCTTGTGTGGACGCAAGTCACACTGCTTGGCTGGAGTTAACCTATATCCATGCAATAATGTTTTACTCCTATGTACCTGAAGCTGTAGGAACCTCTGACAGTGTAAGCTATAAATCACTCTGTGGTGGCTTGAGAGAAAATGGCCTCCATGGAAAGTGGCTCTATTAGGTGTGGCCTTATTGAAGTAGGTATGGCCTTGTTGGAGGAAGTGAGTCACTTTGGAGGCAGACTTTGAGGTCTCATAAATGCTCAAGATATGACCCAGTGTCTCAGACAACTTCCTGTTGCCTGCATGCGAGGTAGAACTCTCAGCTACCTTTCCTACACCATGTCTGCCTGCATGCCATCATGTCCTGCCATGATGATAATGGACTAGCTCTCCGAAAATGTAAGCCACCCCATTAAATATTTTCCTTTATAAGAGTTGTTATGGTCATGGTGTGGTAACCTTGGAGCAAGATCCCACCCAGCTAAATTTCCAACTGTGAAAAGGAATTAAAGCAAAGCTTCCAGCTGGGTATGATGATGCATGCCCTTAATCCCACCACTCAGAAGGCAGAGGCTGAGGGAACTCTGAGTTTGAGGCCAGCTTGGTCTACAGAGCAAGTTCCAGCACAGCTAAGCGAAGGCAGCCCAGGAAACTATCAAAAGCAGAAAGCTGATGAAGATATAATTGAATGAGGAGGCCATGTTCCAACCCAGTAAGCAGCAGACCTTGGCAACTTCAGTCACGTGGTTCTGGCTTTAAGGACAGAAGAAAGCGAATATAGAATCTTCCTCCACAACTAAGGAAAGCCACTGGGACCAGGCCTGTGTCCGGGGTGTCCCTGAATAGAAGCCTAGAAAGGCCATTTCGTGAAATTGTGAAGGTGAATCCTGGATGATGTTGGAGGTGCCAGAGCCAAAGGCTACCTGCCTGCTAACAGGGAGTAGAGCCAGCCCAAGAGAGACAAGTGGGTTACATTCAACAAAGCTGAAAGGAGTTGGAGACCTGAAGAGCCCTTTAACATCAGACACAAAGATGCAGAGTTTGGAGTTTGCCCAGATGGTTTTCGGTCTTGCTTTGGTCCAGTATTTCCTCACTGTGCTCCTTTCCCTATGTTTGGGAACTGAAATATATATCCTATGCTATTATATGTGGAAAGCATGCTATCTGCTTTTTGATTTTGATCTTACAGTGTCGCGAGCCGCCTTGACCAGCAAGGAAGACGCAACACCGAACTCTTCTTTCTGCAGCTTATTCAGGAACCGGTACCGCCGCCTTCACGCAACCGAGTTCTGAATCCTCTTGCTCACGCAAGGGTCCCTGTTTGATGCCTGGATGGTAGGTTCCCGGGTTTCGGCACCACGTTGTCACGCCCCGTCCGCCAGCAGAAAGGACGCAGACAGCAGGATTCTTCTCGATCACGCTTTATTAAGGCGCTTTCTTACAGCTGAAGACAGGAGACCCAGCTCACCGAGATCGGCGAGCTTATATAGTAAAATTCTCTCGCCTCTGAGGTGTCACTCAGCAATTGGTCAGCTCATGGCGCCAGATCGACAGGTCGTCAGGGATAGGCTAGATCTGACATTGCCTGTTCGGGAGAGGCGCATGCGCAAAGCACTTGTTTTGGAGCACGGAACGGCGGCCACCTCTGCGTGTGGTCGCCAGCAACAATGTTGCAGCCCGCAACATTACAGGTTCTTGCCTGTAAAATTCTTGCTCGCATACAGCCTGCTGTGGTTCTAAACTCCAGTTCCATGCCACAATATAAGTAAGCACTTTCTTCAAGTCACCAGCAACAACGAGACAGCAAATGGTCAGGACACTTGGATGGACTCCAGAACAATTTGTAGTCTCTGTTGGGGAAATAGATCAGGAGACGAAGTGTATGCCTCGCAAACACGAGGACCTAAGTTCAAATCCCCAACACCCACAGAAAAGTCAGGCTCACATGCATTTGGGAGTTGTTGTCAACCTAGGGCCACGATTAAGAGAAAGCAAGACAACTGAAGACTTCCTCAAGGAGTCTGACGGTGGAGGAGGAAGAAAGACTGATGCTTGAGTCTTGGGTTTTAACCCACTAAGAAGTGGCAAAGAACATGGATAAGGAGGGGAAGGGAGATGGTAACTCAAAGGAAGAGAGAAAAAGTGATGACCGTAGAGGGTGGGTAGATTAGGAAGGGGGGGCGTAGTCAGAGACGAAAGATTTTTCATAAAGATGGAAGTCTCAATACATGGGCGTTTCAACGTGTCTGATACGGCTGAATCCCTAATGAAACATATGTGCTCAGACTGCAAATGAGCCAGGCATGTGTGCAGAAGCCTGCAGATCAAGCCTGTCAGTTCCCGAGAAATGCCACCTGAACACTCCTCACAAACAAGGACATAGACGCCTAAGGAGTGTGGCCTCCTCCTGGTGTGCTGTCTGTTAACACTGTGTTTTTATGGCCACCGTTGCCAAGGGAAAAGAGCATTTGGTTATGCTGTGGGTTAGGGAAACATGATAAATATTGACTCATACATAGCTAAAAAGTCTAAAATAATCCTTGCAGTCAGCAGAGGGACGGAAAAGAAGTAATTAGATAGTGGAAAATGTACAAGTCAACTCTTCATTTTTGATGCAGCCAATTAGACTCACTGTGGTGCCTACTCTGAACATTTTTCTCCTTGCCCTAAGAAGGAAGGAGGAAAGAGAAGAGCCTCAGGGGCAGAGTCATGAACGTCAAGACAGTAGAACAAGAGAATTAAGCTTATTGACTTCTACTCTCTTTCCCACATTGATTTTAGCACCCTTGACGTACTTCTGCGGGTGGGCTTGGCCAAGGTGATAGGCCATCCCAGCTCTCTTCCACTCAATCAGCCTTGAAATTAGAATGAGATTGGCGTAATATTTTTATGACAGTATTATTGATATATAATTTGTGTATTACACAATCTATTCACTCTGTGTGTTCAATGACTCATAGTCACAAAATTATGTAACCACAATTACATTTCATCACTCCAGAAAGAAACGTTGTACTCACCAGCAGTCACTCCCCCTCCAAAAAAAAAAAAAAAGACACCACCCATGTACTTTCTATCTCATGGTCCATCCATGCTATAGCATGCATTGCTATTTCATTGCCTCTTGTGGCAGGAATGTATCCCATTAATTGAACATAACACATTCGGGTCTTCACTTGTCAATCACTAAACATGCTGGATAGTTCCAGTTTGGAGCTGCTAAGAACCATGCTGCTATGAACATTCCTGTGAATGGTTTAAGCATTTAATCTTTTGTTTTGTGACAGGATCAAGTCTCAGACTCTTTCTTCTTGCCTCAGCCTCCCAAGCTCTGGGATTGCAGGCCTGGGCCACTGTACTCAGCTCTACACACCTAAGTTTGGACAGATGGGGTATCTGTGGGGAGGCAGGCACTGTCTTGTCTCAGCCAGGATCCAGGTCTCCTCAGCCCTGAATACAAAGCCCATGCTTCTAATCTGGATTTACTTCCTTTCTGCTGAGAAGTTTAAAATGTAAGCATGAAGGCCTGAGCCCAGATCCTGAGCATCCTCGTAAAGAGATCAGGAGGGCTGCAGACACTGCAAGAGGGGGTGGGAGGCGATGGAGTCAGGAGATCCCTGGGGCTTACTGGCCGCCAGCGTAATTCCCAGTCCAGGGCAAGACCCTGCCTAGAAGGAATAAGGTGGAAGGATACACAGGGGAGACTTCAGTGTCCTCCCATGGCCCCCGTGCCCATGTGCCTGCACCTGCCTGCGCAGGTGTGCAAACACCGCACTTGCATGCATCCATGCACACATGCTCATTACTTCAAGTGGCCTCTTCTGTGTAAGCAAGACTGACTATGACAACTCTCAGCTAGTCACAGCAGTCTATTTGAAAACCGCCATCTCCAAACAGACACATGGGCCCTGGGAGAAAATATGTGTAAAGGGCAGAAGGAGCCCCTCTGATTCTGTCAGGAAAGTGTTAGCAGCTGTTGCCCTGAAGAACATCTGGAAGCAGTCAGGCTTATTCTGAGGAAGAGGTGGTGACCTGAATACTCAGGCTCCCCCCAAAATCATACACCAGAGCCCCCACCCAAAGTAATGGTATTAAAGGCAGAGTCTCTGGGGTGATTCAGTCATCAACCAATATAGTGTCCCTTAATGAGCCTATAGTCCATGACCCTAGAGCTAAGTAACAAGGTGAACCCAAAGAAAAACATACAAAGATCCACCTGGAAAGGGGAAATAGACAAGATCTCCTTACAAAATTGGGAGCATGGGGTTGGGAGGAGATGGGAAGGTGGAAGGGGAAGATGAGGGGAGAAGGAAAGGGAGCGTGAGGGAATGGGATAGTCGAGAGGGAGGAAGGACAGAGATGAGAGCAAAGAAAGGGATATTTTGATTGAGGGATCCATTATGTACACACTACGGTGAATCCTGAAAAGTATAGTTTTTTATTAACAAGGACCGCATAGGCCAGTAAAACACTACCACCATAGAAGAAAGGAAAGACATACTTTGGGTAACAACCAACAATGTTCCATGGAGTACAAAGTGGTTGCCTTAGTTGATACAGTATCTTTGAGGTGCTCCCAAAACATCTTCTATTGAGTAGAATATCTAACATGTTCTATAAATATTTTCTGTCCTGACATTGAATGGGACCAAATTCCTCTGTGTTCGATCAAATAAGGTCCCCAAGGACATATCTCCCCCTGTCCCATTTTCCTTTTCGTGAGCTGAAATTCAGTGGTCAGTCTGCTGGTTAGTCTCATGTGTCAGCGTGTCACAACCTAGAGTCATCTGGGAAGAGAAAACCTCAACTGAGGAATTGCCCCGATCAGAATAGCCTATGTCCATGTCTGTGAGAGATTGTCTTTAGGCATGACTAACGCGGGAGAGTCCAGCCAACTGTGGGTGGCACACCCTCATGTTCAACATCCTAGTGTATGGAACCCAGGAATGTAATTTAAGGTGGCAAAGATGGCTTTGAAGGCAGGGTTATAGATATGGAACAAGTGACTATTGAGGGTTAGCAACATGGTCCCTAAGTGTACTCACAAATATAAATAAGAGAGCAAACAAAGGAGATTAAATTCAGAAGACAGAAAGGGCCATGTCGTGAGATAATAGAAGAATTCCAGCTTCTTTGTTGATTTGAGGTGAAAGGGCCATGAGTCAAGAGAAAAGAATAAGTTCTAGGGTTGACAAGACGGCAGCTAGTAAGCGTGCTTCCCACTAAACCAGACAGCCTGAGTTATATCCCCAAGACCTATATGATGGTGGGAAGAGAGAACAAACCCTAAAGGTTATATTCTCATCTATACACACATACACGCATGGTAAATATAATTTTAAAAAGTTAAAGAGCCCAGCTCTCAAAATTGGAATAGATAAGAAAGCCAAGTCTCCTGCAGCTCCTCCACAGACAGACTTATCAACACCTTGACTTTAGTTGATGGCTTCCAACTGCTCTCTCTGGAGCTATGAGAGAGTAGAGTTAGGGCTTAAAGGTGCCAAATGTCTGTTAATTTGTAACAGCAGACATAGATAGGACTAATAATCCAGTTCCTGCTAATCAGAAGATATCTTCCAGCTATACTGATTAAGTAAGAGGCTGTCACATGATCCATGGCTAGCCAACCAGAGTCTTCTCTGAGACTTTCAGTAGAACAGAAAACTTCCCTACTAGGGAAGAGTCTAGGGAAGAGAAGCTACTGGCTTTGGTTGCCAACAAGTTCTATCTTTTTGACAGAGTAAAGAAGCCAACCCAACATTAGCAAAGAGAGCCAAGAGATTGCTGAATTTACCTTCTGAGTTTCCAGTTACAGGAATCCAAAATGTTTGCCTTTGATTTGCCGGTAATAGGATGAACTTGTAAGACTGTCAATTCAAAAATGACTAATATAGCTGGTACCTGTGCTTCTCAGTTCCTGAAAGAACTCAAGAGTGAAGTGACAGGTATAATTGACAGGCATAATCATAGGTCATGTGACCATCTCAGCCTCTCACTGAAGGTAGGACATGAGGCATCTATCTCTTGGGCAGGAAACTCAGGATAACACGAAGTTTCCTGTTTTCTTTTTGACATTTCCATGCATGAATATAATGAATTTTAGTCCTCACCCCATTATCCTGTCTCAATCCTCACCCTTCTCCCAGTGAAACCCTTCTTCTCAACAACTCGCTCCCTCCTTTTCCTCTCTCTCTCTCTCTCTCTCTCTCTCTCTCTCTCTCTCTCTCTCTCTCTCTCTCCACTTTGTTTAAATAGGGCTGCTTGCATGAACATTAATGGGTGGTTATTTACTGAAACATAGGCAACTTGTCGGTGGTCCACAGGCAAAACTTACATCTCTTGACCCAGCCACCAGTAACTATCCGTAGTCCCTTGGTGTCTCATTGGTGTGAGACAATGGTCTGTATTCTGTCAATTATATTTAAATAAATGCTGATTGGCCAGTAGCCAGGCAGGAAATATAGGCAGGACAATCAGGCAGGAAGTAGAGGCAGGGCGACAAGAACAGGAGGATTCTGGGAAGAGGATTCTGCTGTCTGCAGTCCTGTCCCAGACACAGAAGAAGCAAGATGTGACTGCCTCACTGAAAAAGGTACCGAGCCATGTGGCTAACATAGACAAGAATAATGGGCTGATATAAGTTATAAGAGTTAATAAGAAGCCTGAGCTAATGGACCAATCAGTTTATAACTAATGTAGATATCTGTGTGATTTCTTTGGGACTTAACAATTGTGGGAACCGGGCAGGACAGAAAACTCAGTCAACATCCCTCAAGGAGGGGTGGGTCCTCGTAAGCCCCTCCTCTTTCTACACTGACACGTTGATGGTCCTGGTCATGGGTGGGTCTTCTGCAGGTAACCATGGCTGCAGTGAGTTCCTGAGTCATGTCCAGAAGACACTATTTTCCTACAGTCCTTCCCAATCTCTGGCTCTTACCATCTTTCTGGCCCCGCCCCTTATGTGATGTTCCCTGTGTCTCAGGTAGGGGCATGATATAGCTGTCCTCATTTAGGGCCAAGCACTCCACAGCTGCTTATTCTCTGTGCTTTGATCATTTGTGAGTCTCTATATTAACTGTCATCCACTGCAAAAAGAAACTTCTCTGGTGGGGTGCTGAGAGCTGAGTTAATCTTATAACATGAAGTTTTAATCAGCACTATTTAAATACATCATTTAATTTGTACTGAGAAAGGCAACCATTCAAATAAGATATTGCAAAGTTTTTCAAAGGAAAAAGAAAAACCATTGACCCAGAAAGGATGCTTGATAATTCTTACTAAGTGCTATGAATGCTCATAAAAGAATGTGAAGATGCTTAATTGCTGAATAAATGAAATATAAACATTCATTAAGTTACTTGGAGAGTTCTTTAATATGTAGTGGGGAAATCATTTTATCAAATGCACTGTAAGTAATAAATGCTTATTTCTTTTCCTAAAACAAATTAATTCTTGAAATTGTTAACCACCATTTAAATGTTGCTTGACTTTTGTCTATTTGTTTCCCTTCTTTTAATTTTTTTCCTTGTTGGTGTGAGCAACAAGAGAGAGAGCAGCAGAGAGCACAGGGTGCTGAGCACAGGGAGTCAGAGCCTGAGACTGTGACCTTCGATCCCCGCCCTGCCTTCATGATTTCTATGTCTGGCCAAGTTACTTAACTTGACTGATTTCCAAGGGGTGGGGAGGGAGGGTGACTATTTTTAAGATTTATTTTTTGTTTGTGTGTGAGTGCATTTGGGCACGCGTGCATGTGTTCCTGCAAGCTTGCGTGTATAGTGCATGCACGTGAGTGTGTGAATACACGCTTGCTGACTTGAGGCAGGGTCTCTCACTGAACCAGAAGCTCCACCTTTTGGCCCGGCTGTCTGTCCAGCTAGCTCTTGGGATCTCCTTGTTTCTGTCCCCCAATGCTGGGGTGACAACAAGCACAGTGATGTTCAACCTTTGAACAGGTCTTCTGAGGATTCACACTTAGATTTGCATAGTAAACGGTCTTACCCGCCAAGCCATCTTCACAGCCCGTGTGTGACTACTGCATAGACCTCGCTCCCCAGCTCCTGCCTTGTGTCTAGGAATTCCTTGGGGATTTGGCTAAGGTCTAGAGTCGGTCACAGCTCAGGCCCAACATGTCTAACAAGGTTCTGTATGACGCTGATAATATTGCTCCAAACTTTGAGAAGTGAGATTTTGTTGATCAAGCCTACAACGATACCTTTTATGTTTTTTTTTAAGACTTTTTTGTTATGTGGGTACAAGGGCACATGTACCACGGAGCATATGTGGACACACAGAAGACAGCTTTCAAGAGTCTATTCTCCCTCCCAGGAATCAAAACCAGGTACTCAGGCCAGTGCATCACGTGCCCTTACCTGCTGGTGCAGCTCTCTGTGCCCTTACCTGCAGCTCTCCAGTCCTCGCAGGTCTCTTTACAAACTGCCCCGGTTCACAGTGGATGGTCACAAACTGTTCATGTTGGTCATCCCGGCTCCGCTCCCAGCACTACCATCTTGCCACAGCAGATTCCAGTGGAGGGTATTCCTGACCCAACCTGGGTCAGAAGAACATCTCACCCGGTTGGGAATTTGAACACTGACAACTGAAAGCAGGACATTAGTGTGTTCGCTTCACAAATTTTAAGAATGAGCTAAGAGCAGGGAAGGGATGGAAGAATTCTGGGATTTTTTTAAGTCGGATTGTTGGGGAAAGCCACGCCTGTGCTTCCCTGTCTATGATGACTTTGGAGGCCACGCCTGTGCTTCCCTGTCTATGATGACTTTGGAGGCCACGCCTGTGCTTCCCTGTCTATGATGACTTTGGAGGTCATGCCTGTGCTTCCCTGTCTATGATGACTTTGGAGGCCACGCCTGTGCTTCCCTGTCTATGATGACTTTGGAGGCCACGCCTGTGCTTCCCTGTCTATGATGACTTCGGAGGCCACGTGCTGAAAAGGAGAGCATCGCAGATGAAGAAAGCTTAGCCCCGTGGATGAGTACGTGGCACAAGAGCACTCTCTCCTTCCATGCGGGCTGAATTTGATGGTGATGGAAGGAAGAAATACATTTTTTTATTGCACAAAGCCACTAAGGTTTTAGGGATATTACGGAAGCTGGAAATGCCTACTGGACACGTCCAGTTGTTCAGCCCTCTCTGGAATCCTAAAAATTGCCCTAGTTAGGCTTAAGATGTTCCCTTGGAATTGCCTTCTCCTATTCCCCACCCCAGAGCTTAAATATGAGAGGCTGTGAGAATTTGATGAGCTAATAAGTGTGAACATGATTCTCAGCATATTAAATAATATAAAGTTCTAAGGAAGCCTGCCAAAAACTGTGATCTTTCTGAAAGGCGCCATGATCTAGATGTATTAATAGGGCAAGCAAAACAAAATGACTATTGACATGAAAAGTCAAATAAGGTCGATTTCTTTGTCTGGTTATTTCCAGCTCAGATTTCTTGTTCAGGCTAAAA
>PVIU01028605.1:0-18719 GCA_004026605.1 Ondatra zibethicus | reverse complement strand
CACTCCTTCCTAGGCCAGGAGGGATGGGGGTGGGCCTTGGACTTCCAACAGGGCAGGGCACCATGCCCTCTTTCAAGGAAGAAGGGGGAGGGAGGAGGGGTGGGGGGTAGTGGGAGGGGACTGGGAGAAGGGGAAGAAAGGAAAAAAAATTTATTTCTTTAATTATGTTCTTGAATGGAAAAAATAAAACAAAACAATGTATGGAAAAAATAAATAAATAAATAAAAATAAAAAAAACCTATTATTAAAATCGTAAAAAAAAATAAAAATAAAATCACGGCATGAAAAATATCTTATCTTCTCTTTTTAAAAGATTTATTTTTCATTTATTTGTTTATTTTTATTTATGCGTGCATGCACACATGAATGTTTCTACATGTGCCCATGCACATTTGTATATATGTGCGTGTGGTTGTGTGGTTTGATGTGTGTTCCTGTTCCACATGTTTAGATACCTATAAAGCCTCCTGGAGCTAGAGTTGTAGACAATTGTGTGCCATCCATTGTGGGTACTAGAATCCTAGCTCTGCTTTGGAAGAGCCATAAATGCTCCTAAGAGCTGATGCATTTTGTAGGAAATGAGGGAAGTTTTGAGAGAATGTATATTGTTGACATGGGTATCACCATGTCAAGGACCTAAATGCAACAGTTCATGGGACTGGAAAAGACTTCCCCTTGTGAGGTTCAGAGGGAGGGCAAAGCCTTCCTTGGGTCCGAGAAAGAATTTTGAGTGTGTGTAGAAAATGTCTACCACAACTTTCTCCCACTGGATGTTCACAACCTGAAGACTGCTCCCCTACAAAGGCTGCTCCTACTGAGATTGACTTTATGTGGGAGTCCCCTCTATGTGATGTGGTTACCATTAATGAATAAAGAAACTGTTTTGGACCTATAGCAAGGCAGAACTTAGGTAGGCAAGGAAAGCTAGGCTGAATGATGGGAGAAAGAAAGGTAGAGTCAGAGAGAGATGCCATGGAGCCACTGCCAGAGATAGGCATGCTGAAACATTAGCTGGTAAGTCATAGCCTTGTGGTGATACCCAGATTACTAGATATGGGTTAAACTAAGATGTAAGAGTTAGCCAGTAAGAAGTTAGAGCTAATGGGCTAAGCAGTGATTTAATTAATACAGTTTCTGTGTGATTATTTTGGGTCTAAGCTAGCTGGGCAGCCAGGAAGAACAAGCAGCCTCCTCCAACATTAACTAAACCTGTCTCTTTGTCTGTCTGTATAGAATAACCCAGCCTCCTTTTTTATCTGCATACAATTATCCTGCCTCCATGTTCAGATGTGTACAATACCCCTGCTCCCCATTCAATTGTATGTAACAAGCCTAATTTTTCAGGTAGAGTAGTTCCTCCATCAGGGATCTGGGCTACTTGATCCCAGCTTTTCTATGTATCCATATGTCTGTCCTTTCTGCATTACCTCCCCACAGAAGTTAGGCCAATCCCTGGAACAGGACATGGTACTGTCTCTCCTATCTTTGAGTTATCTAGACTATAAAACTATGCTGTGTGTATGTGTATGTGTGTGTGTGAAGGTCTAATTTTAGGAAACTCTGGAGGAGATGTAATTTCTAGTCTGGCATTGTTATTTTAATCTTTCTCTGTGTTCAGGTATACTTCCATTTTTTACTTTGCTTCTGTTCGAAGAACCCTCTTTGGCTATTATTTTTGCAGACTTCTGGGGTCTTTAGCTAGTCTCTAATGGTTCTCCTTGGTGGGGTGTAAAAGGCTACTGACCTGTCATCTTAAATGAGCCTCTAGATGAGGAAATGGAGTCTCACACCTGTGGGCACGAAGCCAGGTTTGTGGGCTCATGTCTGGCTTGAGGAGGTCGTCCCTTTTGCTGGCCAACACTCTCACATGGTGGTGTCCATATGGAAGAAGGGAGATCAACAGAGAAGGAGACCATCTTACCTGCACTTTCTGCCATCTGTCACCGTGGCTTGAGCTCCACCAATGCCATGGCTCTTCTTGGCACCTTGGATGTTGTACTCAGGTCTTCCATCAGACGTTATTGTCACTCTGGCTCCTTTCTGATGTAGTTTGAGGATGTGGCATGCCTAGGATACATCCACCTGTGAGATACGGACTGGGAGAAGCCCTGATTGTCAGCTGTTATTAACCCTTTGGTCCTGGAGTTCCAAATCGCTTTGTCTTCCTCTCACATCTCCTTATTTCTTCCTTGGGTTACTTATGCATTATAGTCAGGCTTTGTTCTTGAATATAAAAAGGAGAAGCTAGGTAAGATGTGTCTATGCTGGCTTTCTTGCTTGTTACACATTTTGAAAAGTTAAAGTGGGTTAATTATCCTTTGGTCACTATAAAATGAGAGCTTTCTCACAGGCCAAGTACCCCTTTAAATACTGGCCTCTTGCCTTTGCTCTTATACTTCTATACTAACCTACTCTCTTGACTTTCTAGATGCCCACAAATCCTCAATTATGTAGGAAACTGTTCTTTCCAGCCCTTAACCTGTAGTCCTGCTCTAAACTTCTTTGTCTGTCTCAAAGCCATCCATGGGGTAAGTTGAACAAAAGAGCCTTCTGCTCTTTGGGCCAGCATAAAAGCTAGGCAGAGTCCTAGGGTAAGGATCTTTTCTTTCACAGTATCCTTTGTCCTTTGAAGACATTCCCTGTTTTAAATAGCATCTTCTATCACCCTTGTGCATGGCTAATGGTGATGGAACATTTGTGCTCCACCTTTTGACCGAAGCCTATGATCTCCTTAAAGGCTGGAATTGCATCCCTAGTACCGAACAGAGTACCAAACACAGAGAGGGTCTATAATAAATGTGTGTTAAGTGGTAAGAATAAAAGGCAAACTGTTAGACTCTTTTTTTCCACCATGTGAATAGGTTCAGCATGACAATAATAGGTCTGGAGGGACTCTGAAAGGTCAATTAGTTCATCTTTTGCTTCTGCCCAAGAACACATACCAGATAACTAGGTAGCTAGTCTGATTTTAAGTGCTATAAAAGAAAAGAAAATTACAGTTTCCTCTAGTAATCCATTCCAGTGTTTAACAACTCTCATTGTCAGAGAGACTTTCTTTATATCTAGCCTAAATGTCCCTGACTGCATTCTTAAATAGTAATAGGTAGAAATGTGCAGTCAGGGTTTGAATGGTTTTTATTTCTTTAATTACTGTTGAACAAGTGAATGAACATGTACAAACTAAATCCTTCCTTTTCATGCATTGAGTCTCAATCTATCTTTTGTCATCAAGGGTCTTCACTCACCTGTCTCCATCACTTGGCTCTGAATGACCAGGGCCCAGATATTGACTCCCACTGTGGAATACTGAGGACATGAATGGTGTAATTTAGCACCAGCATTCTTTGGCACTGCCATCCCGCACAGACTCTTGGGATTAGCATGCCTTACTTTGGTTAATGGAACTACTGCAGATTAGATATGATCAAAGACTCAAGGAAGCTCTTGACTACTTCTCTCTCTTTTCTTATACCTCACCATGTTATCATAGTATTGAAAACTCTGCACTATTTTTGCCTCTTTTCATGTATATATCTATGATACTATTCCCAGGCCAATTTGCTGCCAAGAGAGTCACCTGGCAAAGGATTAATTCCTGCAAAGCAAGGCCACTCAAGACCAGCAACACTCAGCTGGAAGCTCCTGACTCTGTGGAGATTGACTTTAAACAACAGGTTTGTCTTGTAACAGAGCCATAGATGTGGCTCCAGTGTCTGCCCTCCCTTCTGTTACAACAAAGTCTTTGTTGCTTTGTTGCAAGTAGTTGGTCATATCCATTACCTTGTCTGACTTCTCTGGCAGGCCATTCCTTCTCAGCTCTCTCTTGACCAGGATTCTGGGAATTTCTTCACATGCTTGGAACATGCCAGTGTCTTTCAATATTTTTAAAGTCCTGATCTGGTCTTCTTACTTTGCCTCTGAAATATTGTTAGGATGTTGTCCATTCCAACAATATCGATATGTTAGGAGATTGTGTTTTGATTTATATCTATAAATTAGGTAATTCAGGATAATTATGCTCCCTTAGGAGTTGTGACTCCAAATTTGTAGGCTTAATTTCCATATTGCCAACTAGATTTACACACACACACACACACACACACACACACACACATGCACACACACACACAACCGTTTCTTTTAAACTGTACTCGTAACTGTATAAAAAGTTGCAAAGGTACCTGGGTTGGTTAATTTTTTGTCAACTTCATACAAACTAGGGTCATTTGAGAAGAAGCAATCTCAAAAGAGAAACTGCTTCCATCAGAATGGCAAGTCTATGGGAGTATCTTCTTGGCTAATGATCAATGTGGGAGGACCCAGCCCACTGTGAGTGGTGCCGCTCCTAGACAGGTGGTCTTGCTATGTACCAGAAGGTGGTTTAATAAGAGGCATGGGGAGCAAGGTGTGTTCCTTCATGGTCTCTGCTTCAGTTCCTTCCATTTCTTATCCTTCTTGAGTTCTTGCCTTTGCTTCTCTTCATGATTGATTAAGCTGTAAGATGAAATAAACCCTTTGTCCCCAGTTACTTTTGGTTATTGTGTTTATCAGAGCAGTAGAAACCCATGTTGTCTGAGGTTTCTCTCCTGCCCATTTCCCAAGTCGTTAAGTCCCAAAGAAATCACACAGAGGTCTACATTAATCATAAACTGATTGGCCCATTAGCTCAGGCTTCTTATTAACTCTTATTACTTACATTAGCCCATTATTCTTGTCTATGCTAGCCACATGGCTCAGTACCTTTTTCAGTGACATAGTCACATCTTGCTTCTTCGGTGTCTGGACAGGACTGCAGAGACAGCTTCCCTCTTCCCTGAATTCTCCTGTTCTCATTGACCCACCTTTACTTCCTGTCTGGTTGTCCCACCTATACTTCCTGCCTGGTTACTGGCCAATTAGCGTTTATTTATAACATAACAATTCTATGGGACATAATAATTGTGGGAACCAGGCAAGACAGAAAATTCAGTCAACAAATGGTGCCCATTGTGTAGACAACTGCATCCGCGTAAAGCCTGACAGAGCTTGGGAAGTAATTCTAGACAGATAAGAATAGAGTTAAGCATGGCTTATTGATAGTAACATTTTCTCAGGTGGACTCTGTGTGTTAGAGGCAAGCAATTGCTCTCATTTAAGAGAGACTTCCTGACTCAGCTTTAGCTGCAAAACCTTGGAGCTCTCTTAAGAGGTCCTGCCATGAAACACTTAATGGTGTTAATGAAAAGCTGACTGCATGCTTTTTGGGTTTTAGCCATAGCAGGAAAAAAGCCATTCCATTTTAAAATGCTGGCTTTCTGGATCATACTGCCAGTGCAAACTGACTCTTTTAGGCAGGAGGTCAGAGCATTTGAGTGTGGTTTGTGAGCACACTGTTGCAGCTTGCTTGCTGGCAGGGACCTTGAATTGACATAGAGTTGTAGCAATAAACATGGCTACAGCCAGTACTTCCACCATGAGTCTCGAATCTCAGAAAGCTAAGGAATGGGCTGGATCCAGCTGTCAAAGCCATGGCTTTAATCCTACCCATACTGCTTAGCAAATAAAGACTCACGTGGTCAGAAAAAAAGAGAGATATACAGGAAAGAGAGATTCAAAGATGAAGAAAACCTCTAAATGGTTTACAGTGTGTTAAAAGTATATGCAGGCTAAAGGTTAAAGTCCTTAAAATAAAAAGGAAAGAAAGAGAGTAGTTGGGTGTGGTAGTACATACCTTTAATCCCAACACTTGGGAGACAGAGGCAGGCAGACCTCTACGAATTCAAGGTCTGGTGGCACATACATTTAATCCCAACACTTGAGAGGCAGAGGTAGACAGACCTCTATGAATTTAAGGTGTGGTGGCATACACTTTCAATCCCAGCACTTGGGAGGCAGAGACAGGCAGATCTCTGTGAGTTCAAGGACAGCCTGGTCTACAAAGTAAATTCCAGGACAAAGATAGACAGAGAAATTCTGTCTCAAAAAGCCAAAAATTAAAAATAAAAATAAAAGAAATAGAGCTTAAACTAAAGCAATGTAAAGATGAAAAGTACACAGAGAATCTTGATATTGTATGTTATTATGCTCTCTTTGAATTGTTTGAATGCTGAGGAAGGAGCAACAGCTGCTAAAAGATATTTGCTTATAAATGCTGCTGAATTAATCCAAGATAGGTATTTTGAAAATACCTTGACTTCAAAATTGAAGTCAAAAGGTATGTTACTTTGGAGAAGAGATTTTGATTTTGTTTCCACAGGAAATGAGAGGCTGTTGATTCATTCTGAGTTAAGAAAACTCAGGTTTGATCAAGGAAGACCACCTGAGAAATCTCTGGTAGGAAGAGATGGCCCGGATGTTTTAGTTCTACATCCAGAACAGATTCAAGACTGCTCCCTAAGATGATCAAGCCTCACAGGATACTCCAGTCAGGACTTGATCATAATTCCAAATTTTCTTTAGGTCCCCATAAGATTATCAGTGCCCCAACCAGCAGGAGGTAGCCTGGAAAACTATGCCCACATTCCCAAAAAATGGATTATAGATGTTTTTGTTTTTGTTTCTTTTTAAAAGAGGGGGAAGTGATGTGGGACAATTGTCTATATTCTGTCAATTATATTTTAAATAAATGCTGATTGGTCAGTAGTCAGGCAGGAAGTATAGGCGGGACAACCAGACAAGAAGTAGAGGTGGGTCAATGAGAACAGGAGAATTCTGTGAAGGAGGAAGCCCATTCCTCCCCAGTTCTGTCCAGACACTGAAGAAGGAAGATGTGACCTGCCCTGCTGAAAAAGGTACCGAGCCATATGGCTAACATATACTAGAATAATGGGCTAATGTAAGTTATAAGAGTTAATAAGAAGCCTGAGCTAATGAGCCAATCAGTGTTTATTTAAAACATAATTGACAGAATATAGACAATTGTTTTGCACCAAACCCACATAGAACAGAGACTGGGATATTGCTGTGGCAGACCTAAAGATATTGTTTTCATGAGGACTGTGGAAGTATTTCTAATCCCTACCACAAAGGATACTAAGAACAATGATTTGGGTTGTTTAGTGAGTTAAACAGACAGAATTGAGATGCATATACAAGTACATATGTGGCAAAATGCAGAAACCAGTTCTTATGTGCACATAATATAGATGCGTATAGTTACCTTAAAGGCATCCTAAGAATTGACCTGTGTACTCTGTAATTCAATGCTTGTATTCTTCCCTACTCCCAAATTCATGTAATAAAATTTTCACACTTAAAATGATGGTATTAGGAGGTAGGATCATGGGGACAAAGACCTGATGAACGGTGTTAGTGTCCAAATGGAATATCCCTGAGAGGGTTGTTCCAGCATCTACTGTGTGGGAACACAGAAGTGTGGGTCCACTTAAGAGTCACAAAACAGGTCCTCCATTCTGCTTTGATTTTGGACTGGCTCCCTCCGGAAATGTGAGAAAAGTGTCTGGTATTCATAGCCACCTAGTTAACTCATGGTATATTGCTCTGGTGGTTTTGAAGCACTGAATATACTAAAGAATGGATACTCAGAAAGTCCACTCAGCATGACGAGGTCTCATAAGACAATCATCAGAACCATTTCTGAGAGTGACTTTGGATAGCATTATTGAATAAATACTTAAAATATGATCGGGCATCGCCTTGGCAAATCCTCTTTCAATGTATCATTACCAAGTAGACCAAATGATGGAAAAACTCAGTCTTGGTTGCAAGTCTACTCTGCAGGGAGATGCACTTTAGTTATTAGGCATTTGTACCTATGTCTGGTTGTGTTTTTTTCCTTCTGAAGATAAGAAGCCAGTGGGTTATAACTGACTGATGATTATAATAGTGCATGTTAGGCGAGGTAAGGGCACAGCAAGGAATGAACACGTTGCTGACACAGATCCTTTCCTGGGCCTCTTTCCTGTAAAATGAATATGAGAAAGCTGTTTAGATAGGGGTTTCTTCATGCTGGAGAGATGGCTCAGAGGTTAAGGATGCTGACTGTTCTTCCTACAGGTCCTGAGTTCAATTCCCGGCAACCATATGGTGGCTCACAACCATCTACAATGAGATCTGGTGCCCTCTTCTGGCATCCAGTCATACATGGAGGCAGCACACTGTATTGTATACATAATAAATAAAATCTTTAAAAAAAGGGGGTTTCTTCTTGAACATTTCAAAATTACATTTTGATTCTTTAACTTACTTCATTTGTGTAGCGTGTGTGCGTGTGAGCATGAGGAAGTCAAAGAACAAACTGAAGTAGCTGGTGCTTTCCTTCTACCATGTGGATGGTGGGGATCTATCCCGTCACAAGGCTCGGCAACAGATGCCTTTATCCCTTAGCACTAGAAAAGGTTTTTATAACATTTCCCATGGATGTGCTCGAACAGATGCAACTAACAACCTGAGGGATCCAAAGCAATAAGCACTGCTTCTATCAAGTGAGTCCACATGTTTTCAATGCTAAATTATATCAAATCCACTCATATTGATGTTGGAGCTAGGCAGTCTTGGTAGTTCCCCCAAGGACTACTCAGGGACTGCCTATTCCCCATCCTAGCTCCAGTCCCACTGGGAGCAGGCTTTGTGTGTGTATGTGTATTTGTGTGTGTGTGTGTGTGATATAATGTCTTGACCTTCCTGTATTGCCCTTTTATGTCTGCTTCTAATCTGCCATTAAGAAGCTCCTTTGGGCCTGAATGGTTCAGTGGTGAAGAGGGCTTGCTGCTCTTGTAGCAGGCCAGAGTTTTCAGTTTCTAGCACTCACACCAGGCAGCTGACAACAGCCTGTAACTGCAGCTCCAGGGCAACCAACGCCCTCTTCTGGCTTCCTTGGGCACCTGCATACCCTTTTCCTCATGTTCTGCTTCTCCAAGGTCAGTCAGGTGACCTTGAAATGAACCCTCTGAAAGGATGAGCTCCCTGTAGCTGTCTCCCTTCCTCATTCTGTCAGGGCTAAGAGAAGAGCAAGGAACAGACAGTTCAACCTATGGCAACCTCATCTACACACCACAGAGTGTTTTCTTCCATTTTCAAGCAAATCATCGTGACATGACAATTACTGAATGAAGAGTGAGGTCCCCACACCCCCCCTTTGTTTTCAGCTAAATGATCAATTTGGTATGTCACAACTAAAATAATTTTGTGGAGAACTATGATACTACAAGGCCTACAGATGACGTTTTGATCTTTAAACAAGGACATGACCCAGAGTTCAGATGCCTTTGAGTTTTCTCTTGCTTACAAGTGGGTGATTTGCTGTCTCTGGAATGTGTCTCCTTACTCAGGCTCACTCATTGGCTCTGTGTGCAATGGGGGAAAAGGCTGCCTGACTTTGCTTTGATTTCTTTTCTTTTTTTTCTTTTTTTCTTTTTTTTTGGATGCAACACAATGGAGCATGCCAGGAGAACTCTGTGGGAACGGCTCTACATTAAATGAATTTTATTCAAGTTCTGAATTTTCAGCAAGCCAGAGAACTTTTTATTTGATATTTCCACCTGACTAGGTTCCTCCGCATAATCAGCTCCTTTCTTTGGTTCCCTGTTGTTAACCGCACAGCCTCCTAGGTTGAATGTACCCTGGGGAGAGACTGCCATGATCACAATGGCCCAGCGTGGGGCTTGGCACTTGGTGTGTGGGGCAAGGCAGCACCAAGCTGTGGGGTTCCTGGAGCTGCCCTCTGCCTGGCCTTCCTGGGGGCACCATCACACTTCATCGCTCTTCAACGCTGAGTGGAAGAATCTGTCCACACAAAGTTCCAGGGGAGCTTGTATTCTTCTGAGGGGTCTCAGTGGCCCTCTCACGATGTCAATCATTCGGAGCACCTAGTCTCCACAGTGCCACTGCATATTCCAATAGTTCTTTCTTTTCAAACATATAAAGGGCTTAAGAGAACACTTACCCTATAGCCCTGGAACTCAAGCAGTGAAGACTCATGGCTAGAAGCCCACACTCAGTCAGACACCAATGGTGCAGGCTTGTGAGAGGAAGACAGCATGAATTATAGCACACTAATAAAATGGCGATTCTGTTCCATAATGCAATCATGGCTATATCAATAAACTAACCATGAACTCAAGAGGACTCAAGGGCATCCTACAACCACTATTATATAAACTGTGTGGGTGGCTTCTTTCTCAGTGTGAGGAATGAGGCCTTAGGTGTCAGCATGATCTAAAGTAGTCCTGCTGAAAGTGTGGGCCAGACCAGCAACGATTCTATAGGTGTATGTAGGAGTCCAAGCCCAGCCTAGGCCTATTGAGCAAAGCTTGCATTCTAAACTGGAATCTTCCATAATAACTTGTACATTATATTCTGAGCTATTGAATCCATTTGTTTCAATTTCATTCTTTCACTCTTGTAACTTTTACTTCTCGCTTTATTTTTTTAAGAATAATTTAAAAAATAATCTATAACCCCAATACATATTTGGTCATGTTCAGGACTTTGTGATTATGCTTCTCAGCTTTCTATTAAGACTGTTTTACATGATCTAAAGCAAGTGAGTGTAAAGCCATTTCTTAGTCCCTTACTGAACTATGTGGCAGTCTGGTTCTAAACAAACGTGTTCTGTCTACCGCTTCTGTGTGCTTGTGTTTCTATCAGGTATATACACAGACATACACACACACACACACACACACACACACACACACGGGGGGGTGGAGAGAGAGAGAAAGAGAGAGCGCCATCCTTGGGCATACAAAAGTTCTGTTGTTTAGCCTCAAGTAGAGAACTGGATAAATATGCATTTGCCATCTTTAAATCGATTCAGTCATGGGTATCAAGAATAGACCTGGTTCTAATACAACTCTATTGTTATATTTTGTGATTTAGAAAGATTATTTCCCTATAGGCTGTTACTCTTGCAATGATATCTAACTCAAAAAGAGGGGGAGAGAGATGTCTGATTGACCAAATTCAAAGCTACAGCTCAAAACAATTAATTAGGCACAAATCCCAGGATAAGCCTCAAGATAAGCTTATTGGTACAGAAAAGACTAACTGTTGTTGACAACAGATTGCTTAATGTATGCTTGCTGGCCTCCATCTATACGAGGGGTGCCTTAGCTGGAATTGAAGATATTCAGCAGATCCTGGCCTTTCACATCTTCTAACACTAGTGGACTGAGTTTATTCATCAATTTGGGATTGTATCTCTGCTCTTCCAGAGCTAGGATGGTGAATGCAAGAGGAAACATGATAGGAACAGGCCCAGAAAAAGCTCTGCTTCAACCAGCAAGTGCATTCTTTGCCTCGCCAAGCGTGTAACACTACAGTCATTGCTCAACTGTAAAACAGTGGCTTACTCCTCTAGTCTTCAGAGGAATAAAAAACACAGCCAGACCTTGCAATCCTTCTGGCATTAGGTCACCAACCAGCCATAGGTAAAAATGCTCAGACCTTTGCCTGTAATTCAAGTGCATGTCCCCATCTAGGTAGACTCTCAAAAGGAGAACAAACCCAGATCTCTGTTACGAGATCTGGGTTTGTTCTCCTTTTGATCTACTTGGTAATGGGTCTACTTAACATTAACAATAATTAAAGAAAAGAATGTCAGTTTGAGAAAAGAGTGTGGGGGGGCATCAGGAGAAGTTAGAGAGGCAGAAATGGTTTAAATATCGTATTCATGTGTGAAATTCTTAAAAAATTTAAATTTAAAAAAAATGGAAAAGAATTTGTCAATGATATATGCCACTGCATTTTAAGTATGTACTTAATATAATACAATATAATTTTCAGATATAATTTTGATATTTACTATAGTGCACATTAGCCTTTAAAAGGAACAAATCTTGGTATATACCACACACTAGTCCCAAAAGCACAAATGCTACATGATTCTACTCATAAATTATTTAAAATAGTTAAAGGAAAAGAAACACAAAACTGAAAGGGGTGTTGTCAAAGATGGAGCAAGCATGGGTGGGGTGGGGAGAATGTCTATTTAATGAATCTAGTTTCATTTGGCAAGATAAAAACATTCGAGGGACCTGTGGCTCAAAAATGAAAACACACTGAATATGGTTAAACCATGCACTGAAAATATTTCAGATAGTAATTTGATTTTTTTAACCACAATAAAAAAATCACACTAAAATGTGATCTGCTAATCAGTATATCATCATTGCTGTTACTTGAAAATGTAAAAAGGAGAATTCACAACATTTTACTGTCTTGTTTTTAGGGAGGTGATGTGAGATTTCCCTCTGTGTGCTGTGGATACCATTGGTTAATAAAGAAGCTGCTTTGGGCCTATTGAAGCACAGAATAGGGCAAGGCAGGAATTCCAAGCAGATAGAGAAGGAGAGAGTAGGCAGAGTCAAACAGAAGCCATGTAGCCACTGCAGAAGACAGATGCAGGACACCAGGCAGAACCTTACTGATAGGCCACAACCACATGGCCATACACAGAATAATATAAATGGGTTAATTTAAGATATAAGAGCTGGACAATATGCAGCATGAGCCAATAGGCCAAGCAGTGTTATAATAATAAAGTTTCTGTGTAAATTATTTTGGTTCTGGGTGTCCAGGAAACAAATGAGCAGCCTCCATCTACCAAATGACACCCAATGTTTGGCAATGTGCATCCATGTAAAGCCTAAAAAGGCTTAAGAAAAAGAGAAGTCTTCTAGACCCACAAAAATGGGAGCCAAGCACAGTTTCTTGGTAGCTACATTTTTTTTTTCAGATGGGCTCTGTTTGCTGGTGAGCAGAGGTGCCACAGATTCTTTAAGAGAGGTCTTCCTGATCATTCAACATTAGCAGCAAAAAAACTGCATGGTTTTGAAACAGCGGCTTTCTGGTTTATGATAGTTGCATGAACAGCTCTGTCTTTTTTAGGAGGCTAGGCATTTAAATGGGGTTTGTGAGCAGAGTGCTACAACTTGCTTAATGGCAACATAGACCCACTGTGTGCCTGAAAATGGGGCTGTGAGCGTGGCTAGGAAAGCTGAGCTAAATGGACTTCTGCCATGTTGGACTGGGTGAAGCAGAAAGGCAAAGCAGCCTTAGTCCAAGCCATACCGCTTGCATTTTAAGAAGCACTCTTGGACAGAAAAGGATTACAGATACACAACAGGACAGATTCAGGCATAAAAGACCTCTAAATGAGACACAGTATGCTTAAAAAATGTAAATAGGCTTGGGAGAGAGAAGGAAATAGTATATAGAGTCATAAAAAGAAGTAAATTATTTTAAAAAATAAATTCTTTAAAGAGGTAGAGTACAGACAGTCATAGATTAAAAGAGTAAAGAAAAATAAGCCATGTGAACATGGAATATATACAGAGATTCTGGATTATGTATATTATTCTGTTTTCTTTGAATTTTTGACTATATTTAATTTTGGTGGCTGCTAAGCTACAGCAACATATACATTTTAAAGGTATCTTGATTTCAAAATTTCAGTCTAAGGATTTGTTGATTTGGAAAAGAGGTTCTGATTTTGTTTCCACAGAGGATGAGAACCTGTGGATTCTTTCCAGATTAATATGGTTTGATGGAATAAGATCCCCCTGAGAGGTCCCTGTGAACCCTAGAAATGCGTTGCCCAATAAACAGTAGTAAGTAGTTTAGAGAGAACTACATTCAAATACTCAAATATTGCTTATAAATATTTGTTTACATTCAAAGGGGGATATCTATAGAAATGAATACTTTGGATTAGTATGGATCTTGGTTTAGTTATACAAATTTAAGGTCAATTTTGTTTTATGTATATTTCTGCTCTTGATTAATGTATTGTGTTTGTGCAGCTTATTTAAAATGTAATGTATAATTAAGAAATACAGGTTAATAGATCTATAACAGTCAAGCTTGTGGTCATATTAGTTAGGTTTTTTAGATATACAGAGATATATTTCAGATGGATAGTTATTCTTTAAACCTTTCAAAGACTAACAGAATATGTCATTTAAAATGTTCTAAGAACTTAGGAATTTTCATGAGAATGAGACATATCTGTTCCAGGCAGCACCAATCTACTTCAAGAGGATGATGGGCATCCCCACAGAAGAATATCATGTATGTACATCTGTACTTAGAAATACATTGAGATCTGTGATAGTTTGAATGTGAACAGCCCCATAGGCTCATATATTTGAATACTTGGTCGTCAGTTGGTGGAACTGTTTGAGAAGGATTAGGAGGTGTGGTCTTATCGAAGAAGGAATATATAAGGGACATGGACTTTGAGATTTTGAAGACTCTTGTTATTGTCAGTGTATAGCTCTTTGCCTCCTACTTTTGGAGTAATATGTAAGCACTTAGCTATTCCTGTGGACATGTCTTTACTCTGCCATCATATACTTTAAACCTCTGAGACTACAAACCTAATTAAATGCTTTCTTTTATAAGTTGCTTTGATCATGGTGTTTTGTCATAGTAGAAAAGTAACTGATATGAAGTCCTTCGGCTTTTCTGACTCAATCACTGACATTTAACAGAACTCACAGTGGTGATGTGGGTGTTTAATGTCTGCTCCATGACATGCTGTAAGCCCCTGGCCTGATGTGGCTATTGAGAATGTGAAGTGTGGCCTTGAATTGAATGAAGCTGTATTTTAAATTGTATTTGATTTTAATGAATATAAATGGCACACGTGGTTGCTGGTGGCTGTTCTGGGCAGAATAGGACAGCAGAAGAAAAGGAGCCACATTTGACAAATGGGATGATCAGCCTTTAAAACACAGATGTAAAGAGCAGGCAGGTAATTTTCTTTTATTTGCAGTCTTTTCAGAGTTTCAGATTAATCATTGTTAATCATATGAAGAAATATCTCAGGAGAGGCAAAAATATCATCCTTTTCTAAAACGCACACACACACACACACACACACACACACACACACACACACACATACACACAGAGAGAACGTTTAGTGAGTCATAAAAATTAACATTTTTAAAAGAAAAAATGAACACTATTGCCATCTTGTGGATCCTTGGTGCAGGGACATGTTCAGGTTTTGCTAAATGTGCTGTCTGAGAGAGGATGGAGGCAGTGAGAGAGGATAGAAGACACTCCACGGAGGCACCTGAGTTGTCTACTGATGCCTTCAGTGCAGGCTCTTCAGAGGCCTGGAAGAATCCTGACTAAACCAGCTTTGGAAAAAATAGGTCAGTTTTCATTTCTGAATAGTCAGTCGCATGGGCAAGGCAATGAATTTGATGACCACTTGGCTCTTCTTTTTAAATAGTTGACTCCCATTTTGGTTCATTTTGACAACAATCATTCAGCAATATTTTACCCAACACCCTCCTTTACATCTTTCAAATATCACATAAATGCAAAAGGAGATGGAATAATAGATTTAGTCTTTTTAAGATGATTGGACCAAGAGGAAAACTATCTGTATTTTCAACTGGTGTGTGTGTGTGTGTGTGTGTGTGTGTGTGTGTGTGTGATAGTTGGTGCGTATGTGTCATGTACATGCATATGTGTGCAGGGAAATACACAAGTGCAGAGGCCAAAGGAGGGTTGTAGTTGTCCTACACAATCATCTTACGTCTTATTTCCTTAAGACCTTGTGATAGGCTCTCTCGCTGAATCTGCAGCTAGGTTGGAAGTCAGCAAGCCTCAGAATGCTTCTGTCTCAGATGTCCATAGCACTGGAGGTAAAGGTCTGAGTTCAACTGGGCCCAGCTACAAAGACAGGTTCTGGTAATTTGAACTCAGCTTCTCATGCTTGCAAAGAGAGCACTCTCATCCATGGAACCTGATCCCGAGCTCCATATTTTCAACTTCTGAAAAGTATTTGACTGTCACCATTGTAGTATTTGAACACATTAGACACACACCAATACATGCACACACACCCCCCTAATATCCCTGATAGGATTAATTTTCCTTCCTCTCATCCCATTTTCTTCCTAAGGAAAGAACTGTAGGGCCCTCTAGGGCAGGAACTCTGCCTAGTGCTCATCAAATATTAATTGTAATTTATACTTATTAATTGATTTGTCTTCCAGATCTCCTCCTGCTAATGTGTTCACAGACACTCTCCTGGTTCAACTTAATAATATGGAAATTGCTTTCATCTAGACAATGTTTATTGATAAAATAAAAAGAGAATAGGAGATTATTTTACCCATATGATGGAGGATGATAAAGAATATGTATACATATGTAACACATATAATTATGATGGAAGGGGAAAACGCATGATTAATTACAGATTTATATTTGTATTGTCCCAGCTGGCTGTAGGATGGTGCTAGTGGATAACAGTAGAGATGTTTTTCTAAATATAAAATCAATACATAGCTTTTAATTTTTTTAACTGAAAAATTTAGCACAAATCATTATGTTGGGGCATTTGGTAAGCCTTGATTTGAAGGGAAAGGCAGAAGGGTAAGTGTAATGGATGGAACAATCTTAACTTCAGAATTCTGGGAGTGTAGTCTAGCAAGTAATAGCCATTCAGGGGGCATGTGTGAAGGTCAGAGGTTGAAGTGAGAAGAGAAGGGCCATCAGGAACTTGAGCACAAAGGGCTATTTTCTCCAGAAAAGAAGTGACTCTGTCAGGTGCTGTAAAGTGGGACAGGAACACACACGGACTGGGCTATAGAAAGAACTTGCAAGGTTGGGAACATTTGGAATGTCCACAAAGTGCAATCTGTTCTGTTAGAGTCAAAAATACCCAATCTGAGGCATCAAGACTAGAAATTGATCATCCAAAGGTGCGGAAGCTGTTGTCAGAGGCCCGGCTATGTAGGTGCCCTGAGAAAACCAAGAAGGGAAAGGACTTCAAAAGAGAACAGAGCTAACATCTCAGAAGGATGGGCAGGAAAAGCACACAGTGGTAAACAAAATGATTGCTAAGAAATAACAGACAAATCAAGTATAATTCCCAGGGTATAAAAACTGAGCAATGTCAAGGATATCAAAGCCAGCAAAAATGAAGATTAACACATTAAAAACCAAGAGCAGCTCAAAGAGAGAGTTGGCATTTCTTTCCATGCTTACTTTCTTTTTCCAAGAATAAATTTATGGACTAAGTGTAGGGCAGTGAAATAACAGAGGCGGAGCTTGAAGGGCTGTGTACTGGAAACTTCAGAGGGGCATAATTCATCTTTGTCAACATTCATGGAAAAAGGCTTAAGGATAGTGTGAATAAATCCATTCTTCTTCTTGAATATCAGTAAAAATGAAAAAAAGGAAAATTGCTCTTTATCATACAAGTTTAAAAGATAAACAAATCAAAATGACTATTTCTATTTTGACAGTATGACAAGCTAGATCATTTGAAATCTATCTCCATCTAGCATCTACAAATGTAAAATTAAGCATAATAAAATTGTTTAATATCTAGAGATCTAGGCCAGGCTTTCTTTCTAGTTTAGATCTCTAGCTATTAAAATCAAATCAAATCAAATCATTGCTATGAAGAATTGTCATTGTACAGCTAAGGAGTGCTTGTCACAGAATTGCCCAAGTAGAGGTAAGAGAATTCAGGGCTTACCCAGGAAGAGACGGAACGGTGGCCCAGTGATAGCTCTACAAAGCCAAGACTCTTGACAAACTATGTGCTCAGTGAAGGGCAATATGGAAGAGTTCTATTTGCCTGGTCAGGAAGGTGGCAGAGACAACTCCCTGGTCTCAGGTACAACTGGGAGTATAAGTGAAGGTGGTATAGCCCTACACTGGTGTGGGGACTGAATTTATATTCTCTTGACTAGAAACTCCATGATGGCAGATGAATATAAAATAGTTCAAAGTTAGAAATAACCCTAAGTCTCCAATCAGGAAAATCGAGAAGGAGCACTTTCTAACAGTCACTCTCAGAGATGTTTGTTGTTAATGGCTCATTTTTCTTTTTGTTTTTCCATATTCTTTTATTTTTTTCCATTCAAAAAAAATTTACTTGAAAGAGGGGGAGGGAGGAGGGGTGGGGAGGTAGTGGGAGGGGACCGGGAGAAGGGGAAGAAAGGTAAAAATTTTATTTCTTTAATTATGTTTTTGAATGGAAAAAATAAAACAAAACAATGTATGGAAAAAAATTTACATTTCCTCCCCTTCTCCCAGTCCCCTTCCACTGCCCCCCTCCTCCCTCCTGCTGCTTCCTTAAAAGAGGGCATGGTGCCCTGCCCTGTGGGAAGTCCAAGGCCCTCCCCGCTCCATCCCGGGCTAGGAAGGTGTGCATCCAAATAGACTAGGTTCCCAAAAAGATAATACATGCAGAAGAGATAGGTCCTAGTCTCATTGTTGATGGCTTCTTAGTCTGCCCCCATTGGCAGCCACAGTTTGATCATATGCTCGTTCAGTCCCGTTCCAGCTGGATTTGGTGAGCTCCCATTAGATCAGGCACACTGTCTCAGTGGGTGGTCCAGCCCCTCACGGTCCTAACTTTCTTGCTCATCTTCTCCCACCTTCTGCTCTTCGACTGCACCTTGGGAGCTCAATCCATTGCTCTGGTGTGAATGTGGGTCTCTGTCTCTATCTCCATCCATCGGACGAAATTTCTATAGTGGTGATCAAGATATTCATCAGTGTGACTATGGGACAATGCTAGTTCCTGCACCCTCTCCTCTGCTGCCCAAGGACCTAGCTGGGGACATCCCTGTGGACACCTGGGATCTCTTCTAGAGCCAAGTATCTTGCCAGTCCTAAAATGACTCCAATAATGTAGATATCTTATTCCCTTCCCCAATATCCACCTTTCCTCCATCTCCACCCTCCCACTACCCCAAGCTCTCCCCAGTCCTTCCCTTCTCCCTTCTCCTTCCCCCTCT
>PVIU01028604.1:0-18719 GCA_004026605.1 Ondatra zibethicus | reverse complement strand
GAGATCCCAGGTGTCCACAGGGATATCCCCAGCTAGGTCCTTGGGCAGCAGAGGAGAGGGTGCCGGAACTATCATTGTCCCATAGTCACACTGATGAATATCTTGATCACATCCATAGAAATTTCGTCCGATGGATGGAGATAGAGACAGAGACCCACATTCACACCAGAGCAATGGATTGAGCTCCCAAGGTCCAGTCATTTTTCAATTCTTAAACTGTTTCCCTTACTGGTTTGATTGCTTTTTCTTGGTTTTCTTGGATATCTTTTAGAGCTTTATTCATTTCTTCTACCTTTTTGTTTGTCTTCTCCATTTCTTTAAAGTTTTTCACATCCTTTTTAAGGGCCTCTATTATTTTCATAATGTTTCGTTTAAAGTCTATTTCTTCTACTTTTTCTGGAATAGGGTGTTCAAGACTTCTTGTTGTGTGATTACTGGATTCTGGTGTTGTCATGATGCTTTTCATGTTGTTGGAGGAATTCTTGCACTGGTGCCTGCTCATCTCTTCCTTCAAATGCAGCCAGGAGAGTCGTGGCATCTTGATCCAATCTTTGCTGTGACTGACTGTGTACTTGGGGGATTTTCTTGGTCTGTCCTCTCTTAGGGATCCTCAGCACTGGAGCAAGTTGTGCTGGTGGATCCCTCTGATTCGATCTCCTCAGCACAGGAACAGGGACTCCCCTCTGAATCCTGGTATTTTTCAAGATAGTATTTCTCTGTGTTACAGGTCTGACTGTCCTGGAACTCACTTTTTAGACTCACAGAGATCTGCCTGCTTCTGTCTTTTAGAGTGCGGGGATTAAAGACATGTGCCACTACCATCTGGCTTAACTAACTTTTCTTAATAATTATTGTGGTTCATTTATCACATAAATATATATTACTATATAAGGAATGTGTCATATGTCACAAATTTAAATAATTGGGTATAGCAATTATAAAGACTTTATTTTGAGAACTGATGAGTGTTTGTATTTACAGTTTTATTAGAGGACTGGCAAGATGGCTCAGTGGGTAAGGGAACCTGCCAACAAAGCTGATAACCCGAGTTCAATCCTATTGACACATGTGGTAGAGGAGAATGTTGGCTCCTTCAACTTCTCCTCTTACCTCCACATGTACACTGTGGTATATACATGTGCGTGCATGTGCACAAGCACTCACACACACTTAAGAAATGAATCAATAAATAAATGTAACAAAAATATGCTCCTGAGACTGGACAGATAGCTCAGTGGTTATGAACACTGACTGCTCTTCCAGAGGCCCTGGTTTGATTCCCAACACGCAAGTGGCAGCTCACAATTAACTCTAACTCCAGTTTCAGGGGATCTGACACCCTCACAACAGACATATATTCAGGCAAAACACCAATGCACATAAAATAAAAATATGTCATTAAAAATAAACCCCTCTTAGATATATTTCAAGAGTGGTGCTATAGAATATACCTCCATGACAGAATGCATCCTCAGTGTACCCAAGCCCCTGGGTCAATCCCTAGCATTAAGGAAGTAAACAGAATTACTTCAAGAATCTTAGTCCTTAATTCAGATGCCAATGTAACTGTCAGGAGATTGTTTTATTCTTTTGTATAGCTCCTGGCATTAGCTTGAAGGATTCTTCGATGTATATATTATATCTGCTAGCAATAAAAATCATGTAATTATACCTGTATATTTCTTCTATGATTCCCCAGGGGTTTTAGTTCTTTTCTTTGGTTGGGAAGGAGGAATGTCAGCTATTTGGAGACTTTGTCTAGGAATGTATAGAACAAAACATTCTTGATGGTAGAACTCAAGCCCTCAACAGACAAACAGTATTTATTAAGAAAACAACCCATTCTGAGTCTTCTCTACAACTGGTAAAAATCTAAGGGCTTACCCACCATATTTCCCCAGCCTAAAAAGTAAGTGCGCTTATTCAAACTCTCACTATTTGCTGATGATATGATAGTTTACATAAGTGACCCCCATAATTCAACCAAGGAACTTCTACAACTCAGAAACACCTTCAGTAATGTAATAGGATACAAGATTACCTCAAAAAAGTCAGTAGTCCTCCTTTATACAGTTTATAAATGGGCTGAGAAAGAAATCAGGGAAACATCACCCTTCGCAATAGCATAAAATAACAAATAACATAAAATATCTTGGAGTAAGTCTAAGAAAACAGGTGAAAGACCTGTATGACAAGAACTTTAAGTCTTTGAAAAAAGATATTGAGAAAGATACCAGAAAATGGAAAGCTCTCCCAGGCTCTTGGGTAGGTAGAATTAAGAGTAAAAATGGAAATCTTATGCAAAGTAATCTATAGATTCAATGCAATGCTCATCATAATCCCAGCAAAATTCTTCACAGACTTTGAAAGAACAATTCTCAACTTCATATGGAAAAGCAAAGATGCCAGGATAGCCAAAACAGTCCCGTACAATAAAGGAACTTCTGGAAGTATCACAATCCCTGATTTTAAACCGTTCTACAGAGCTACAGTACTGAAAACAACCTGGTATTGGCATAAAAACAGACAGGAGATCCAATGGGATTGAATTGAAAACCCATGTATCAATCCACACATCTGTGAACACCTGATTTTTGACAAAGAAGTAAAAAATATAAAATGAAGAAAAGAAAGCATATTTAACAAATGGTTCTGGCATAACTGTATATCAACATGTAGAAGAAAGAAAATAGATCTATATCTATCACCATGCACAGAACTCAAGTCCAAATGGATCAAAGACCACAACAAAAAACCAATCATACTGAACCTCATAGAAGTAAAAGTGGTTAGTACACTTGAACGCATTGGCACAGGGGACCACTTCCTAAATATAACCCTAGTAGCACAGACACTGAGAGAAACAATTAATAAATGGAAACTCCTGAAACTGAAAAGCTTCTGTAAAGCAAAGGACAAGGTTAACAAAACAAAATGACAGCCTACAGAATGGGAAAGATCTTCACCAACCCCACATTGGACAGAGGGTTGATCTTCAGATTATACAAAGAACTCAAGAAATTGGTCATCAAAAGAACAAATTATCCAATAAAAACTGGGATACAGACCTAAATAGAGACCTCTGAACAGAGGAATCTAAAATGTCTGAAAGACACTTAAGGAAATGCTCAACATCCTTAGCCATCAGAGAAATGCAAATCAAAACAACTCTGAGATTCCATCTTACACATGTTAGAATGGCCAAGATCAAAAACACGGATGACAGCTTATGGTGGAGAGGATGTGGGGTAAAGGGAACACTTCTGCATTGCTGGTGGGAGTACAAACTGGTACAGCCACTTTGGAAATTAGTATGGAATTTCTCAGAAAATTAAGAAACAACCTACCTCAATACCCAGAAATACCATTTTTGGGTATATACCCAAAGGATGCTCAATCATACCACAAGGACATGTGTTCAACTATATTCATAGCAACATTATTTGTAATAGCAAGAACCTGGAAACAACCTAGATGCCCCTCGAACAGAGACTGGATAAAGATGTGGTACATTTACACAATGGAGTACTATATAGCAGAAAAAAACACAACATCTTAATATTTGTGGCAAATGGATATATCTAGAAAACATCATATTGAGTGAGGTAACCCAGACTCAGAAAGACAAGTATCATATGTACTCACACATAAGTGGCTTTTAGACATGAAGCAAAGAAAAACTAGTCTATAATTCACAATCCCAAAGAACTTAGACAACAATAAGGACACTAAGAGAGACTTACATAGATCTAATCTACATGGGAAGTAGAAAAAGACAAGATCTCTTGAGTAAATTGGGAGCATAGAGATCATGGGAGAGGGCAGAAGCAGTGGGGGGAGGAACGGAGGGAAGCAGGGAAAAATATATAGCTCAATAAAAACAATAAAAATTTGCTTAATTGATCTGAGAAACATAGATAATTGCTTGTGACTATAAATGGTGTATTCATAAGCCACATTTTCAATCAGGAAATAAATGTTTTCTTGAGTTGTTAAAACTTTTATCCTTCAATCAGTTATTCAGATTTGAACCAATGAAGTGTAATTGTTGATGTGTATGGGGAATATAATAGTATTGTATTGAGAGCAAAAATCATTTTACCCAAAATCTTAAATTCTCAAACAATAACAATTCTACTTTCATTAGATACAGTTCAGCTTCATATTGCCATTATCTATAGAATAATCAGAAAGCAAATTTTGCAGTGGCAGACACAAATAATTGGAACAAAATTTAAGTCACTACTCTGGAGGCTGAAGTAAAGGACATAGGATTCAAGGCCAGCCTAGGTTACTCATTGAAAAGCTGCCTCAAAACCAACCAGGCAACCAACCAACCAACTGCTGTGGGAAGTCTTTCTGTATATGTGTTGTTTTTATTGGTTAATGAATGAAGAAGCTGCTTTGGTTTGTGATAGGGCAGAATAGAGTTAGGCGGGAAAACTAAACTGAATTCTGGGAGAAAGTAGGTAGAGTCATTGAGTTGCCATGTAGCCGCCAGAGGAGAAAGAAGCTGGAAACTTGCTGGTAGGCCATGACCTTGTTGTGATGCACAGATTAATAGTAATGGGTTAATTCAAGCTGTAAGAGTGAACTAAAAATAGGCACAAGCTAATAGGCCAAGCAGTGGTGTAATTAATATAGTTTCTGAGTGATTATTTGGGTCTGAGCAGCCAGTAAATGAACGAGCAGCCTTTTGCCAACAACCAACCAACCAACCAAGTAAACAAAAGCAACAAAAAACAAAACCCAAAACAAACAAACAAAAAACTTTAAGTGGTGCAGGACAATTGTCTATATTCTGTTAATTATGTTTTAAATAAATGTTGATTGGCCAGTAGCCAGGCAGGAAGCATAGGCAGGACAACCAGACAGGAAGTAGAGGTGGGTCAATGAGAACAGGAGAATTCTGGGTAGGAGGAAGCCCATTTCTCTGCAGTCCTGTCCAGACACTGAAGAAGCAAGATGTGACCTGCCCTGCCAAAAAAGGTACCAAGCCATGCGGCTAACATAGACAAGAATAATGGGCTAATATAAGTAATAAGAGTAAATAAGAAGCCTGAGCTAATGGGCCAATCAGTTTATCATTAATATAGACCTCTGTATGATTTCTTTGGGGCTAAACGGCTGTGGGACCTGGTGGGAGGACAGAAACCAGGCAGGACAGAAACCCTGACAACAAGCAGGCCTTCATGTTACATTTAAGTAGATAGAAAAGTTTAAAAGTTAATTTTTATACAAATTTCTATTAATTCTGTAAGTGGCTACTAAAACATGTTGTCTTCCTTTTTGTGGTAAGAGTTGTGTATAGAACTTTACCACTTTGACTTTTATCTGTGCTATCCTGTGGCACTGGCAACATTTAAATTGTTGTGCAGCCATCAGCACTTCCCATCTTCAGAACTTTCCCATCTCATAAAAGTAACGCTGTGCATCCTTTCAATCTCTGCCTATTTTCTTCTTTCCCTCTACCCTGACAAACAACATTCTTCTTTCCAGTTCTGTGGAGTTAACTACTCTGGAGATCTAATATAAGTCGAACATGAAACTGACTGCTATGGTCAGGTGACACCTCCAAATCACATAGGGCTTTTCTTCTGCAGTTTAACATATGGCCATTGCAACACTGTGCATGCATAAACTTTCAGAGTTTCATGAGTAACTTATCCAGATTCTACTTCAAAGGGGAACTTCAGCACTTAAGCAAGCTTGCAAAAGCGAACATTTATAGAGAAAGCAATCTTCTTTTACACTAATTTTCTGTGCAGTAATGTTACCCAGGTGGCTTAAAAGAGTTAATGTACCTCCCTAAGTATCCAACTTACTACTAGTGAATAACTGAGGATGTGGAGCTCAGACCGAGTTGATTCAGCATTTATACAGCAAACCATATATCTTGCTTATGTAAGTCGTACAATGCCAATGATGCCTCCTCTGCAGAGGATTTACAGTTTAGTGGATGAGCAGACTGACTTAGAATCAGTATTGCTTTCTAATCATACAGTTAATTGGCTCAGTGGTTCAGTCCTAATGAGACAGCTGAATGAGACAACATATGCATACCCTGCATTTCAAGTCTAGAAGCTTTTGCAAATTTCTCTTAATTTTTGATTGTACCTAAAGATAGCATTATCTCAACTGCTATTTCTAAAGCATTAACCATGCAATAAATAATCTTCCTCTTGAGTTGTTTAAACTGAGGGAATTGTACTGATCCCCCCCCTTCTCTCGTTAAACATGTAAACCATAGTGTCTCCCATGGAGAAGCTCTGGATGTATATACAATGAACAAATCAAATTTATTTTTAAAAATTATTTAATAGTTCTGCTATATTTAGAGAAGAAATGGAAACTGGCTGAACCTGTAAAAATGTAAGAGCATTTTATTTTGAAATATTTTGCAATTTTTTTAAGTTTGAACTTGTAATCACATTACATATTTAAAACTGAAGTAGAAAAAAAGAGATCACATGGTTTTAATGAAAACTGAGCAAAAGTATTGAATGGGTACACCCAATCAGACATGAGCTGGGAAGGAAGTGAAAAGGTGTTCAACCTGATGTGCCATTAAAAAAATTCAAATCAAATCCACAATAAGGGACCATAGCTCAACCATAATTACCGAAATGAAAAAGAAAACATCTTTCTGAATGTGTAGAGCAACTGAAACACATACACATTGTAGGCTATAGTGTGACATGTCCCAACCATTTTAGAAAACTAGGAAGGTTTCCTGCAGTGAACTTGTTGCTCTTTGAACTGACTTGGATTTGGTATCAAGCTCTTACATGGTGCCTCACAATCATACATTGTTTCAGTTCTAGGGGATCCAACTCCCTCTTCTGACCTCCATGGGCATCAGTCATGCAAGTGATATGCATGCATACATACAGGCAACACACATGTGTATACAAATAAATAAATCTAAAATAAATATTATATATGTGTTTATAATATTTGTCTTAAAATATCTTCTTATATTTGTTTCAAAATAACAGGTGTATGTCTAGTGTTAGTTGGTAAATATATTTTGAAGCAGTTATATAATAGAATAGTGCACACCACTGCTTTAATAACCTGTGTGTTTCTGTATATACATATGCATGTATCTATGTATATGAGCATATACACATACATTTAGAGAGGTATTAGATTAATTGCACAAAATAGTACAGTCACAGATAAGGCATATTTATTTCAATTTTGTGTGTATGGATTATGCATGTGTGAGTAGGTGTCCTTGCCTGTGTGTGCATGTGTGTAGGATAGAGGTTGACTTCTGCTGCTTTCCTCTACTGTTCACCTTATTTTTGTTTTGAAGACAGTATGGCTCACTGAACCCAGAGTTCACTGATTGTTCGGGCTGGTGTCCAATGAGCTCTAGAAATACAGTTGTTTTCACTCCCCATAAGCACTGGGGTTAAAAAGACATGCTGCCAAACTTGGTTTTAATGTGGATGCTGAGATCCAAATTCAGGTTCTAATGCTTGTGTCAATGAGCCATCTCTCCAGCTCATAATTCAATTTAAGTGAATCAAAAAAGTGTAAAAAATCTGACTTTCAGAAGTAAGGATGGTGCTTCACACTTCAGTGGGTATAGTCCTGATGTCCTTACCATGGCTGGGATAAACATGGGCTGGTATCAAGTTTCAGTATATATAACTTTTGCATATAAATTATTACTTTAACACAGTGACATCTTGAAATATTTGGATTTAAGATCTGAGGGCAGTAAGCTCTCTAGTACAGAGAATTTTTCAAAGCAATACTCAGCTATCCAAAGCCAAAGAACGTACTGTAATAGAATGTGACAAATATTGCTTTCTGTTGGAGCATCAAATATAATTCAAGATCCAGTCAGAGTTCAATGAACTGTGAGCACGATTTCACAGGATTGTGGCAAAGTTGCTTCTAGAAACCCATAAGCACTAACTGAGCAATAAACCTGTGGATTTATGCTTATGGGTTTCTGGAAGCAACTTCATCACATACTAGAATGGTCCCCATTAGGCTGGTTTTGAAAAGCAAACCTTAAAGGGGGAAAGCAGGGGTTTGAAATGAAGCTTACTGAAATTGAATTATCAGCTATTAAAAGGTCAGAATTTTGGAACTGACAGCGTTAGTAAGGTGAAAATGCCCACTGCAACAGAAAACTGAAGCCCCAACCTTGATGAGACTTTCAGCGGTACCCAAGACCACCCGATGATGTCTGAATTACTGGCAGGGACATTGCAACTCATGAACTACATCCCTAAGAGCTTTTCTCCTTTAGTATTCTCAGGGAGAAATGATGGCTTGTCTGCTCCATATGTATGATGCTCAGCCAACCAGACCAAAAGCAAAAGGGAGGCTCTCGGGCTCACTGGGAAGCCGGAGCATATGTTATTCTCATTTTCACTGTTTCCAGCATTGTGCTGCCCAGTGAATAAGCAGTCGGGGCAGAAATGTTGACAGAAACATGATTAAGTGGTCGAGAGTTTGCCAAGATTGGCAAAACAACACCACAATATGTCCAATATGGTAGTCACTGGCCACATGTGCCTATTTAAATGCAAATTACAATTTAAAAATTCATAGCCACTGTGGTATTATCCACATATTGGCGACCATATTAGATGGGTTACAGAATTTTTCATTCTGCAGAAATCTGTTTGGTAACACAGCACTAGAATAGGGAGTCAAAATATACATTGTAAACTTAATCAAGCCTATGTTTATAGATGATGCTTTATCACACCAGAGATCATATGTGTACATATTTTCTCTTACTCATTTTGTATTGCAGTGACTTTTGAGAAGTAGCAATGCAGATTACCTGGCAGCAAATCCTAAAATGGGCCTTGACACAAAATATTTCCTTACCTCTGCTTTAGATATTCTTTATCTTTTAATTTTCTAGACTTTTTTTATTTACTGATTTTTGAGATAGGGTCAGAAATGATTGGCTTGGAACTTACTACGTAAATGAGGCTGAACTCAAAGAGATCCACTGGCCTCTGCCTCCTGAATCCTGATTGCACCACCATGAGAAGCTATTTTAATTTTTTTTTATTTTATTTTATTTTTTTTATTTTTTTTTCCATACATTGTTTTGTTTTATTTTTTCCATTCAAGAACATGATTAAAGAAATAAAATTTTTACCTTTCTCTTGGACTTCCAACAGGGCAGGGCGCTATTTTAATTTTTAAAGGTGCATGCGTGTTGCAATGTGAGCATGCATGCAAGTGCCTATATGAGCCAGAAGAGGGCGCCAGAGACCGTGACCTCAAGTTACAGGTGCTTATGAAATGCCTGGAATAGTTTCTGGGAATTCAACTCAAAGCTTCTGGAAGAGCAGTACACACTTCCAGTAGCACTGAGCCATCATTTCCCCAGTACCAGGAAATATTCTCCATCCTTCCTTCCTGTATTCCTTCCTTCCTCCCTCCCTCCCACCCTCTCTCCCTTCGTTTTTTTTGGGGGGGGGTTGTTTTTGGTTTTTTTTTTTAATTATTTTGAAATAGAGTCTTATTACGTAGCTCTGATTGTCCTGAAGCTTGCTGTGTTGACCAAGCTCTTAGAGATTCACTTACCTCTGCCTCCCAAGTGCTGGGATTGAGGGCATGTTCCATCACACCGAGTTGTTTTGGGCATTCTTGACCGTGCCAATTCAGAATTTTTCCATGGAAATATCTAAGGATTTTATGGAAATGTGATGGCATTCAATTGCCTTACAAAAGATAAGATACCACACAGACGATCCCTTCCGTCCCTCCAGAATAACTGAAGTGTGAGGTGAGCGCACCGTGGCGCACACTGCTGTAGCCCAGCAGCAGGAGGGCATGAGGCTAGGCTGACGATGCAGGGAGGTTCTTGAAAAAAAAAATAAAAGAAATATAAATTAAGGTTTTAAAAATCTTGTTCTTTTATAATGAGGAAGTGACTCTGAGGGAATAAATTCAGTTTTATGGTTGTTTACCTACCTTACACTGAAGATCATATCCATTGTGTAAGAAAAAAGGAATAATGCAAAAGCCTGGCTTGGACAGGCGTCAGTGGGAGGCGAAGGGAGGGAATTTATTGCCTGCTGTTTTGAGGTGGATGCTAATCAGAGTGCTTAGAGTTTGGAGTCTCTAAAAGCATAAACATTTAGCACTGAACATCCTGGAGATGAGGCCTTCATTTCGTGTACTACGCTGGGGTGAACATGGTGCCCCTTCCATCCGGGGCGTGAAGGGAGTCTGAAGCTAAGATGCACCCTTACTTTAATTTCCCCAGGAATCAGATGCCAATACAAGGATTTAAGTGGAAATGATTGATCTGGAGAGGCTGACAGTCTTTGAATAGGAATGGAAGGCAGCCAAGAAAGGCTGCATTAATAAGCACATGGTTGTTTTGAGTATCTGTGGCTGGTTTCCATTACAGATGTCTGAGAAGAATGTATCACTGAGGTTTCCAATTCAAAGGACAAGCAAGCAATGGTCTACCAACTCTTGTGTCCAATGATGGTGGTCTGCCTCACAGAAACATCAATATCGCACCACAACCACACTGTTATCAATCTCCCATATGAACATATCTCAGACCTGTCTGGCCTAAGGGTAAATGTATCCCTTTAGTTAGAGAAAGACTCCAGGTTGATATTCTTAGGTTCAACCAGCAGGAAACACCTCTGAGGTGTCGAATGAATCATTCTCCCAGAAAGTAGACAGAGTCATACGGATTCCTTAAAGTTCTGAAGATCCTGTCAGTTTTCTGTGTGGCTACCTGCCTGACCTTATGTTCACAGAAGAAAAAAAGCTGGAAACTCTTTCCTGGCTACATTAGTAAGGTTTTGTTAGTAGAAGCTGGGTAAATTTACAGAGATAAGGGATTTATTTAGATCGCCGATCTGGAAATACAAGTTTGCAAATGATGATAGCTTTCTTTCTGGCAGATGTCCAAGATGGTATATGCCATCACGTGACAACAGTCAGGGAGTTCTTGTGTGTGTTTATATCCTCTGAACTCTCTCTTTTCATGGAGACTCTTCTGTTACGACATCATCTCATCATAATCAGTTTCCAAAGGCATTTCCTCTAAATCACAATACTGTGTTTGGTTTGCCCTCTCTTAATCCCTCACAGATGTGACTAAGTCTAGCACATGAACCTTTGAGGAATACGCTCCAACCATATCTTTTTGTTAATCTCTCTGTGCCAACCAAATTCTGGTAATAATGTGGGACCTTGATAGATTTTCCATGTTACGGACTGATCTGAAAGCTTTGTTTATGCTTATTAATTTTCTCAAAATTATTGAATTTAATGTGCTCATTGTTTCAGATATATTTGTCATCACTGTGAGAAAATACCTGATAAAAGCAATTTGAGGAATAGATGGTGTATTGTGGCTCACACACTGAAGGCACAGTTCATCATGCCTGGGAAGTCACGGTGGCAGGGACATGAGGCAGCGATCCCATTGATCTGTAATCAGAAAGCAGCAAGAGCTGAATGCTGCCGCTCAACTCATTTTCTCCTTTTAAGTGAGCTGGGACTATGGCTCGTGGTTGGTGCTAGCCCCTATTCAGGGTGAGTCTTCATTGTTCTCTTAAACCTTTCGGAAAACACCTTTATAGTGACATAGTGTGTTTATACAGCAATTTTAGATCCTGTCATGTTGACAATCAATTATTAGCCATGGCATTTGTAAAATATGTTTCAAAGTGTATAAATGTAGTAGATCATACTATATTTGGTAGCTGCAATATCAAACGGATGTCATAGTACTTTTATTTTTCAAAATGTAAATTCAATCTGTCAGCAACATCAGAGTCCTGATTTACTGTTTGTGTTCTAATCCTGTGTATTTTCCTGCAGGACCTACTGCCTGCTAACGAATGTCTGGGACCACTCTAACTTCTCAGATGGAGCCTTTCTGAGTTGTGTGTTTCTGCTGCTCCCTTTAGAAGACTTGGTTGTGTGCTGTGACTATATGGGTGGGCATGCTTTATAGCTTATATAACCAAGAACCCCAAGTCATCGATCCTGTCCCCCTTTTTATTTCCTCAGGAATTGCCCTTCTTTTCTTCTAGACCTGTATAAAGCAAATTCATATTTCATTCAGGGATTTTTGAGCACAAAACACGGAATTTTCTTCATACCTCAATCGTATTCTGTCACCAAGAGATCTGCCCTAGAAAATGAGTGGCCTCCATTGAGCCACTAGCAAATATGGCTGGTCTTGAAGAAGTAGCCACCATGAGGAAGGAAGATCTTAGAGACACATTTATTTTTTAAAGAAGATTTATAGATTTAAAATTTTTGTCTGCTTATTTACGTTTTGTGTTTTACATCCTTTCATTCTTTTCTCATCCTGACTGGTTCCCCTCCCTCTACTCTTTCCATTCCCCACTGCACCTTCCCTCTCTCCCAAACTCACTCTTCCTTTTCCCTTCAGAGAGGAGCAGGTCTCCCAGAAATAACAATCAAAGATGGCATAACAAGATATAGTAAGACTAGGCACAAACCCTCATGTCAGGGTTGCGTGAAGCAACCCAGTAGGAGGAAAATGGTCCCAAGGCCAAGTGTAAGAGTAGTGACAGCCCTACCCCCACTGTTAGGAGTTTCACAAGAAGAACAAGTTACACAGCTGTAATATATATGCAAAGGACCTAAGTCTGTCCCAACTAGGCTCCCTAGTTGTCAGTTCAGTCTTTTTGAGCCCTGATGAGTCCAGGTTAGTTGTGTTCTTCTGGTGTCCTCCATCCCTTTTGCTCCTGGAGCTCTAAGGGGCAGGAACCCAATGGAGTCCTCTAATTTGTTCTCTCTTTCTGTTTAATGTTTGGCTGTGGGTTTATGTATCTTCTCCCACCAGCTATTGGGGAAAATCATTTGGGATAGTCAACCATCTATGACTATAGCAGAATATTATCAGGAATCATTTTGTTGATATTTTTCCTATCTTAGTTCTCTGGTCCACCTGCCTCCAGTTCCTGGTCATCTAGACAGTGGCAACCATAGAAGCCTCTCATGGCATGGGTCTCAAATCGGATCAATCATTGGTTAGCTCTTCCCACAAGTTGTGCCTCTCCATTGCCCCAGTACATCTTGCAAGCAGGATAGGTTGTAGACCGAAGGTCCCACCACTGGAAGTTACCTAGTTACAGAAGATGGCTAGTTCACACTCCATATCATTCATTACCAGGAGGCCTTTATAGGATCATCCTCATAGAATCCTGTGTGTTTCTATTGCACTAGTTTTCCACATTGTCCCCCAAATGCCCTACAATTCTGCTCTCTCTCTCTCCCTGTACCCTCTCCCTCCATCCTCTTGCCTGATCTCTCCTTTTCTTATTCTCACTTGCCACCAGTCCAGCAGCAAAATCTATTCTATTTCTCCTTCCCAGGGAGATCCATGTGCCCTATGCCACCCCTTCAGCCCTCATTGTTACTTAGCTTTTCTGGGTCTTTGGGTACCATCATTGTCATTTACTTAAAGCTAATAATATTCCCTACTGAGTACATAGCATGTTTATCTTTCTGGGTCTGGGTTACCTCACTCAGGATGATTATTTTTCTAGTTACATCCATTTGCCTGAAAAGTTCATGATGTAATTTTTAAACAGCTAAGTACTGCTCCATTGTGTAAAAGTGCCACATTTTCTTTGTCCATTCTTCAGTTTAGGGACATCTAGGTTATTTCTGGTTTCTAGCTACTATGAATAAAGCTGCTACGAACATAGTTGAACAAGAGTCCTTGTGGTAGGATGGACCATCCTTTGGGTATATGCCCAAAAGTGGTATAATTGGGTCCTGATGTAGATTGATTCCCAATTTTCTTGGAAGCTGCCATATTGATTTCCAAGTAGCTGTGCAAGTTTTCACTCCCACCAGCAATGGAGGCGTGCTCCCCTTGCTTTATATCCTTGCTAATAGGAGCTGTCACTTGTGTTACTGGTCTTAGCCATTCAGTAGTTTTGATTTGCATTTACCTGATGGTTAAGGATGTTGAGCATTTCTTTAAGTATTTTTCAGGCATTTGAGATTCTTCTATTGAGAATCTTCTTTCTAGGTCTGTACTCCATTTTTAATTGGATTATTTAGTTTGTTGATGTCTAGTTTCTTGATTTCTTTCTTTATTTTGGATATTAGCTCTCTATTTCATGTGGAGTTGTTGAAGATCTTTTCCTCTTGAGAAGGTGCCATTTAGTCCTATTGACAGTGTCCTTTGCCTTACAGAAGCTTTTAAGTTTCAGGAGGTCCCATTTATTAATTGTCAATCTTAGTGCCTGTGCTATTGCTGTTTTTTTCAGAAAGTTGTCTTCTATGCCAATTCATTCAAAGCTATTTTCCACTTTCTCTTTTATCAGGTTTAGGGTATCTGGTTTTACGTTGAGATCTTTGAACCATTTGGACTTGAGTTTTGGGCAGGGATGATTCCCTATGCATTGTTCTACATGTGGACATCCAGTTAGAACAGGATTATTTTGGGAAGATGTTTTCTTTTCCATTGTGCCTTTCTAGCTTCTTTGTAAAAATCAGGTGTTCATATGTGTGTGAATTTATATCTCGGTCTTTGATTCTATTCCATTGATCAACGTGTCTCTATTTATGCAAATACCATGTGGTTTTTATTACTATAACCTTATAGTACAGCCTGAAATAAGGGATGGTATTACATTTTTAATTAAACTAGAATTTTCATTATATCACTTTCCTTCTTTACATTTCTTCCTCCAGTTCTTCCTAGGCCTCCAACCTCCAAACCCTCCTAAGCTCCCATACTCTTAAGTTGATAGCCTCTATTTCTTTGATTCTTACTGCTACATACATATTTTAATATATGCATAAGCATAAATCACATGTAAATATAACATTTGAGTGCATTTTTGTTATATATATATATATATATATATATATATATATATATATATATATTAAGGGCTAACCCTTTTGTATTGGGCAACCAATAAGAGGAAACCTGGGAGAGGTGAATTCTCCCTTTCCCACAGTCATTAGTTGCCTTAAAAATTATCCCTTCCCTGTTAACATATTCAGCGATATTGCCATTGTTCCAGTGTTACTGGTATAATGCCTCATATGATCTTTTTAGTCCTTCCTTGTGATGTTTCCTGAGCTATAGATACAGGAACTGCAAGTATGGATGTATCCATTGAGTCTGGGCTAGCCTTGATCTGTATAGTATCCAGTTGTGATTTTCTCTGATGGTCTCCATTTGCTGTAAAAAGAAGCTTTTTGATGAGAGGCGGTAGCTGCACTTATCCTTGAGTATAGGGAAAAGATTTGGAATGGAATAAGGTATTATACTGGTCTAGCAAAGTGGCAGTGTAGTTTCTTTTATAATGTCCATGACTTCACTAGCCCTTGGACATTGACTAGGTTTCTAGTCTAGTACCAGGAATGATTTCATATTTCCAACCATAGTTCTGCTGAAAAAAGATGAACAGTTCTAGCCCCAAACATATAATAACATTATCTTATAACTATACAGTGCTTCATATTTAAATGAGTGATCTTTTTCACATGGTGATATTTCATTTTGAATTTCACATATAAAGCAAATATTATGGCTGCACTTTTGCAGGCCAGAATGCAAAACTCAGAAATGACAATTGGCTTGAGATCAAGTGGCCAGACTGGACTCCAAATTAGCACTGGTCCTGTGGGTCCATCCTGACTATCATGTTGCTTTCTCCAAGTAAAGAAAATTGTATTGTGTATTAGTTAGTGTCCTCCAGAGTGATTAAACATGTAGAAGAGATAATTAATTATAAGAAAGGATTTATTAAGCTGATTTATGTCAGATACTGAAAAGTTCCGTAATTGCTGTCTGTAGGCTGGAGACGCTAGGAAATCAGTAGCTAGTTACCCAGTCCAAGAAACTGAAAACCTCAGAACAAAAAGGGTCTATGCTGCAGCTCTTGTCAGAGATTGAAGACTTGAAACCTGCCAGTATAGACACTGTCACCACTTTGCATTCAATGGATGAAGTATCTGGAGTCCAAAGGCAGACTCATGGGTACACCTGTTAATATGTGTGGTGTGCATGCATGTTTCACTCGTCTGCTTTCTGTTCTATTGGATAGTGCTCCCCACAATCAGGGTGCTTCTTCCCTCCTCACTCCGCTGAATGTTATGCCAATTCCTTTTGGAAACAGACTCACAGACGTATTCTGCACCTCTCCTTAAACTCACCCAGAGCACACCCAGATTATGGTTCCTCTGATATTCATTCAGGCCTGGTGAATTTAGACAAATGATAAGAAGAATGGCTTCAGAAGATTATGCTTTGAATTTGGCTTTGAACAATAGGCTACTTAACTGCTGGGGACATATGGAGAAAGTAGGTGTGGAGCAATATGCATGGAAAAAGTAGAACACAGAATTTGTTATGAGACTTTGAAGCATACGCTCTGCCGAGAACTCGGGCTACAGTATAGAAAGTGCAAAAGGTACTGGGCAGGGGTCAGATTGAAAAGGCTTTGTCTACCAGGCTAGGGCTATTGATCCCCTGGATGTTTTTGAAAAGGGAAGGGATATTATTAAGCATGAAGTTATCTTTGAATATCCCTGTGGGCAAATTCACAATGAAGTACTTTCCAGAGATTGAAAAGATATCATTTGGCCCTCTGGGAAGTAGCAGCAAGGTGTATGTGAGGGGAGGGAGGAGGCATAGGGGAGATTTAGTTTAACTAAAAAGAAACCACAAAATCCAGCTGCTACTAATAATTGAATAATTACTCTTTTGATTTGTGTTGTTTTGGTGAGCCCCAGAATAGCAGTTTAGAGTGTTTAATTGGTTTTCTTCTACTCAATTTTATTAAGCTGTCCTGGGCTCTTCAGTCGGCAACCATAGCATTTTTTTTTCAAGCTGAGCTTGCTTTCTCTAGTTTATTCAGCTTAACTTCTCATAGCTGATACTGAACACTCAGCAGCTGCTGGGCATGCGGGAAAAAAGACCGAAAAAAAGAGTCTCAGTAATTGTATCTGAAGTTTGCTGTTTTGCCTCAGAATATGTGCAGCTCAAAGAAAAGCAGTATGAACAAGTTTCCCTCTGCTGTTGAACAATATGCCCAATAATTAACTTGTTGTGAATGCCTGAGGGTATCACGGTCTCCCACAGCATGGCATGATAAAAAAAAAAAGTCAGGATCTCAGAAGAACTAGCAAATGACTGTGTTCTATCACTGAGCAGCTGTGTGGTCAAGTGTGTAATAGCCATGATGATTGACATTAATATCCACCCCTTCCCAATATTTACTTCAAATCAGAGATGCCAACTACAATTATCCCTGGCATCGGATAATGCTTAATATTATATTTAATAATATGTAGTCAGGATAAAGGGGCTCTAGTCTGATTAATCATTGGAATGATTGTTTATTTAATGGCTCCATTGTCAGTGATTGGTCATTTAGGCACAATGTTACATGATGGGTAATTTTTTCCATGTATTTTTGATGATGCATAGAATAATTGTAAAAACAATGTTTCCAATGTGAGGATCTCTTATATGCATACGTTACATCATGTTGAGTGTTTACTGTGCATTTTAACCTTAACTGATATTCAGAGCATAATAAACCACTCCCCCTAACTGAGTGGCTTTAAGCTGTAATCGCTTATCTCATATTTGTAAAGATTGCCTATGACATTCTTTAGATTTGAGCTGCGTGGCTTGACCTTGACTGCTTCAGGTTTCTGAGGTTAGCAGGCTCTTATTTTTATGACTTTTTTTTCTATACAGATTTTCTCTGTGTAGTTTTGGAGCCTGTCCTGGAACTCTGTAGACAAGGCTGGACTCGAACTCACAGAGATCTGCCTGCCTCCCAAGTGCTGGGATTAAAGGTGTGTGCTACCACCACCCGGTTTATTTTTATGATTCTTTATTTTTATTTTTTTAATTTTTTTCGGAGTCCCATATGTAAAAGCAAAGAGCCTTTATTTTATTTCTTTTTTCATGTTCTTTTATTTTTTTCATTCAAAAATTTACACTTCCTCCACTTCTCCCAGTCCCCTCCTGCTCCCCCCCACCCCTCCTCCCTTCCCCTGCTTACTTAAGAGAGGGCAGGGTACCCTGCCCTGTGGGAAGTCCAAGGCCCTCCCCCCTCTATCCCGGCCTAGGAAGGTGTACATCCAAATAGACTAGGTTCCCAAAAAGATAATACATGCTGAAGAGATAGGTCCTAGTGCCATTATTGATGGCTTCTCAGTCTGCCCCCATTGGCAGCCACATTCAAAGAGTCTGGTTTAATCATATGCTCATTCAGTCCTGGTCCAGCTGGATTTGGTGAGCTCCCATTAGATCAGGCACACTGTCTCAGTGGGTGGACCAGTCCCTCACGGTCCTAACCTCCTTGCTCATCTTCTCCCACCTTCTGCTCTTTGACTTGACCTTGGGAGCTCAGTCCATTGCTCTGATGTGAATGTGGGTCTCTGACTCTATCTCCATCCATCGGACAAAATTTCTATGGTGATGATCAAGATATTCATCAATGTGACTATGGTACAAGGCTAGTCCAGGCACGCTCTCCTCTGCTGCCCAAGTACCTAGCTGGGGACATCCCCGTGGACACCTGGGATGCTCTCTAGAGCCAAGTCTCTTGCCAATCCTAAAATGACTCCCTTAATGTAGATATCTTATTCCCTTCTCCAATATCCACCCTTCCTCCATCTCCACCCTCCCACTCCCCCAAGCTCTCCCCAATCCTTCCCTTCTCCCTTCTCCTTCCCCC
>PVIU01028603.1:0-18719 GCA_004026605.1 Ondatra zibethicus | reverse complement strand
AAAGAGAATAGGATCCCAAAAAGCCAATACATGCAGTAGAGACAAATCCCAGTGCCACTATCAGTGGCCCCTCAGTCTGCCCCAATTGTCAGCCACAACCAGAGGGACTAGTTTGATCCCATGCTTGTTCACTCCCAGTCCAGTTGGAGTTGGTGAGCTCCCATTAGCTCAGGCAAACTGTCTCAGTGGGTGAACTGCTCATGGTCTTGACCTCTTTGCTTATATTCTCAGTCCCTCCACTCTTCAACTGGACCTTGGGAGCTCAGTCCAGTGCTCCAATGTGGGTCTCTGCTTCTGTTTCCATCTGTTGTTGGATGAAGGTTCTATGGTGATACTTAACATAGTCATCAGTCTGACTATAGGGCAAGGCCAGTTCAGGCACCCTCTCTATTGCTTAGGGTCTTAGCTGGGGTCATCCTTGTGGATTCCTGGGAATTTTTCCAGAGCCAGGTTTCTTGCTAACCCCATGATGGCTCCCTCAATCAAGATACCTCTTTCCTTGCTCTCATATCTGTCCTTCCTCCATCTCGACTATCCTATTCCCTCAAGCTCTCCTCAACCCTCCCCTTCTCCCCTTCCTTCTACCCCCGACCCCCATGCTACCAATTTTGTCAGGTGATCTTGTCAGTTTCCAATTTCCAGGAGGATCTATATATGTTTTTCTTTGGGTTCACCTTATCACTTAGCTTCTCTAGGATCATGAACTATAGGCTCAATGTCCTTTGTTTATGGCTAGTATCCACTTATGAGTGAGTACATACCATATTCATTTTTTGGGTCTGGGTTACCTCACTCAGGATAGTGTTTTCTAATTCCATCCATTTGCATGCTCCTCACCTATTGTACCAATTACTGAGACTGTGAAACCTCGCCTATGTCAGAGATAAAAGGCAGGCTCCCTGGTGTGTTACTAGCCTCATTTTTATTCTTTACAACCCTTTTTACAAAAAGAATTGCCTTGGCAAGATACTTTTGCTTTTGTGTTCTTTTGTGTGACACTGACTGAAAATATTCTTTGTTTCTAAGACTTTGGAGGTTCATCCTGGGTTTCAAACCCATCTGAGAGAGTGTTTGGATTCCCTTCCCTTGGGAAATAAGTGTCCCCTTCTGTGTTGCAGTGACTCCCAAGGTCTCGGGTGAACTCACTCTTGGATCAATAACTATTCCATTACGAAAAGTTTTTTGGCAGTGCAGAAAAGGGCCCAAGCAAGTCTGTGCGCAGGCCAGGAGTAAGAAATGCTGTTGGGGATAGCAAAGGATTTCCTTAATAGTTGGAGATTCTAGCTGTTGCTCAAGAGTGAGGGGTCATGCCTCCAAGGGATGGAAGAAATTTCCTCCTTAGGGATGGAATATTGAGCATATAAGGATTAAGGATCAGAATGGGAACTAATCAAAACAAAACAAGCAGCAAGAAAAATAAAAGGAAATATATTCTTCCAGACAAAGGAAACCAATCCTTCTGGCCAGCCCAGAGACTTCCCAAACTTATTCAACATAACCCTTCCTGCCCCAACTAAGGAGAGATTGAGCAATGCAAGAGACCTCCGAAATCTAACTTTAACTCTCTCATCTTCTCTCTCTCTCTCTCTCTCTAGGCATGGGACCCTCCCTTCTTCACCTCTTTCCCTGGGTACTGGAAAACCTTGACTCTAAGGTGGGGGATGGGAGGAAAATAGTCACTTGGTGTGGTTAGACCTCATGACCCCATGCAGCTGCTTTTCTAACTTAATAAAAGTGTCACACAAAGCTACTAAATTAGTAATATAAATTTGACAAATTGATTTTGATATTAATTTGGTTTCTATTTGTGTGATAAACACCATGACCAAATGCAGTTTGTAGAAGAAAGGGTTTATTTCAGTTTATGTCTTAGACAGTCCATCAAGAAGGGAAGCCACTGTAGGGACTCAAGGCAAGAAACTGAGGGCAGGAACTGAAGCAGAAGCCATGGAAGAGTGCTGCTTGCTGGCTTGCTGAGCCTGCTTTCTTATACAACCCAGGCTACCTGCTCAAAGGTGGCACCACCCACAGTGGGCTCTCCCATATCAACCATTAAGACGGGGGATGGGCTCAGTTTATCATGGAACTGAGTTCACTATAAGCAAAAAGTAGCCATATAGTTTGTCACCATCTTGACTGATGACACCATAAAGATAAAGACAACCATGTGACATCTTTGTTAGGGATCTCATTAAGATAGAGACAATCATGTGACATAGCACCATCTTGAAGATGTGAAGACCATGTGACTTCACCACCATCTTGGTTAATGCAGCCACTTCCCAGTACCTCGGAGCCCTCAGAAGATCACTATACCCCTTTTTTATATTCACTATCTGATAATTTATTTGTTACTTAAAAAAAAAAACTTACCTATTTTAATTTTGTGGGCATTGGAGTTTTGCATGCATGTATGTCTATGGGAGGGTGTCAGATGCCCTGGAATTGGACTTACAGAAGTTGTGAGCTGCCATGTGGGTGCTGAGAATTGAACCTGGGTCCTCTGGAAGAGCAGCCATCTCTCCACCCCCCCCCTTTTTTAACTCTTAAAGACTTATTACTGATTGGACTCAGACGTAGAAGCTCTCTGCGAGGACAGCCTACATCTCTTGGTATCCCCCGTGTTTTTATTTCCTCCTTCTCTTGACAAAAAGTTTGTCATATTCTATAGTCTCCACCTTATTTTCCTTAGTGTGTTTTTTCTTCAGAGCATTAGGTCGGTATTTGTGTCACAGGACACAAGGAGTAACAAGACACTGAATCTCAGGTGCTTTGGTCCTGGGCTTCTTACCTTCTTTGTTTAAGGGCTTTCTGACAACATATTGGTAGACATCATCTTCTTTAGAGAGTCTGAAAACCTTTCAGATTCTCCTAGTTCTTTTGGACCCCAAACATCAAGGCACAGAAGTATCTCTCAGTCTCAGCATCTCTCTCTCTTAACCAAGTTGAGAATACTCAGATTGGCATTCACAACGCATCTTCAAAAAGACATGGGCTTCCTGTCTCCTTGGTCTATAACAGGAATGCATGCCCCTTACTCAACAGCAAGTGCACTCTGACATGAGTCAAGACACCTTGCTTCATGGGAAAAGCTTGTTTGCCGTTCCCACCACTGATTCAGACCATGTTCCATTCCACCCTTCACCCAGAGCATCAGCAGCTACTGCTGGGATCTTGCACTGACCGTCTCATAGAAAGCTTGCATTCATCATCCACTTCAAAGAGTTTCTGAGAGCCATTGTTTTACATGATATATTTACTGGTTTCCATGGGGGCCTTAAGAATGTTCCCAACCATGTGCCTCCAACACTAGCCAGGTATCAAAGGAAGCTGATCCTTTGACATAGCTAAAGTTGGAAAGGTCATATGAATTTGTAGTAGGCCAGAGAAAACTTGGGAAGTCATGTCCCCACCAGGACCCAAAGGATGGACTTCCAGGTGCTAGACATGCTTCCACTGGGCATCAGCTGCAGCTCTTAGAGACAAGGAAAACTGCCTGGGCAGGGGCTGGAGATGCAGGTAATGCTGGGTTTTAATGCTAACTTCTTCTGCCTGGCATCTCCCTGCCTGTTTTTCTCTAACTGTGAGCATGCTTTCCCTTCTTGAGAAACTTTTGCTCCATACTTGGTTTGTGCTTTTGTTTCTACCCCTTTACTTCGCTACTGTTCTCGCTTTTCAGTTACGATGGCACTAACAGGCTAAGGCAAAGAATGGCCTGATGCCATCCTTTCCAGGTTCTTTTAGGTTTTATTATTTTCTGGGTTCCTTTAAGTGGCAGGTACTTAATCCAAGATTGCATGTGGTAAATTATAATGTGGCTTTTCAAATCCATATTGCCTGACTGGTAGACCTCTTTTCAAAAGGAAACTCACAAGCTGGGCATAGGGGTGCATGCCTTTAAACTCCGCGCTCGAGAGTCATTAGCAGTTCAAGACCAGTCTGGTCTACAATGTGAGCTCCAGAACAGCCAGGACTGTAGAGAAACTGTCTCAAAAAATAAAGGAGATTCACTCTGCTCTCATGCTTGCCTCCCTGTCTACATTGAGAAATGTAATATGGACAGACATATTAGAACTTTAAGAAAAGTGGTCAAAGGAGATGTTTAAAGGAGAATATCAGAGGTTCAACCCACAAAAGAACCAAGATCTTCTAGTTTCATATAATCTTTATATTATCCTTTATAGGAGGGAGAGTACTTAATACGTTTTTCTTGTTGTCTGCCTCCATTTGCAGGCACCCAAAATAATTGTGGGTACATGCTTCCAAGCAGTTGATCACCCCAAGTCTAGCTATGGAGGGTGTCAGGTTAGACATTGGTAAAGGCAGACTCATCTTCACCTTGATACTCTTTGATCTTGGGTGCAGACAGCCACTCACCCATGATGACCTTATAAAGTTTACAAATATCAAAGGGCGATCCTTCAAAATCAAAAGTTCTGTCTCACATAGGACTCTAATTATATATGAGTGTGTGTTCTCTCTCTCTCTCTTTTTAATGTCATTTTCCAGCACATGACCTGATAGATGACAAGACAAACCTCTACAGGTTATAAGAAAGACAGGTGTTTGGGTCCATCCAGTTATCACGGGACTCAGCCTCAAGCCTTCTATCCAGTGGAAACCAATGGGCTTCAGTTGTATGAAGGAACAATACCTTTTCTGTTTGTTTTGTTTTTTAAAGACAGGGTTTCTCTGTGTAGCTTTGGAGACTATCCTGGAACTCACTCTATAAACCAGGCTGGCCTCGAACTCACAGAGATCTGCCTCTGCCTCCCGAGTGCTGGGATTAAAGGTATGCACTACCACCGCCCAGCCAATACCTTTTTTTTTTTTGTATACCAACATTTATCTCAAAATATAAAGATGTCTGTGATTGTTAAAAAAAGAAAACAAAAAGCAGCTAATGAAGTGCTTATGCGTAGAGGGTAGGGAGGCCCTTCCATCTAAAATCTCTCAATAGTAACTCCTGCGTCATCATTTTAGCAGGGGTTTCTTAGGTGAGTCTTGATGAATGTTGTAAACAATTATATTTTGCTGCTTCCATGAGTCTGCTACATACACTCATTCAAAACCAACAGAGGCAGTTGGATCTCTGAGTTCAAAGCCAGCCTGGTCTACAGAGTGAAATCCAAGATAGCCAGGGCTGCAGAGAGAGAGACTCTGTCTCAAACAACATTTACAAGATGTTATGGTTATGGTATATGATCCCATGTACTGTATAAAGATTGTCTTGTGATTTTTATAAGGTTTACCTGGAAAGTTCAAAGGTTCATAGTTTAATAGTATGTACACAGGTAATATTAATTTATTACTTTAGGGCTGGAGAGATGGCTCAGCGGTTAAGAGCATTGCCTGCTCTTCCAAAGGTCCTGAGTTCAATTCCCAGCAACCACATGGTGGCTCACAACCATCTGTAATGAGGTCTGGTGCCCTCTTCTGGCTTTCAGGCATACATATAGACAGAATATTGTATACATAATAAATAAATATTTTTAATTTATTACTTTAAGCTCTGGATGTGGGTTGAATTCAACTTCTCATATTAAGGTGTATTACAAAACACTAGCCTATAAGCTGAACAATTGTGATTGTCATAAGACCAGCTGTGGCTTCTTGATTTCAGATGTTCATTCCTAGAAGGAGGGGATAAGGAGGACTGTCGCGAGCCGCCTCGACCAGCAAGGAAGACAACACCGAACTCTTCTTTCTGCAGTTTATTCAGGAACCTTGAACAATCTTCTTCTTCTCTCTCTTCTCTCTCTCTCTCACTCTCACTCTCTCACGCTCTCACTCACTCACTCTCTCACACCCTCACTGACTCTCTCACACTCTCTCACTCACTCCCTTGGGGGAAGCCAGCCTACAGCTTAAGTAGCCTGTGGGTAGCCAACCTCGGCACGCCACGTGGGCACTGCAGATAGGTCCAGGTACGCGGAAGCAAGCCAGATCTTTAGTCTTAGCCAAATATGGAGTTGTTTACCACAGAGAGCACTCGCCATCGGGAAGGCGGAGGGCGGAAGCCGGTGCCATCTTTAAGGCGCGGCTACACGCAGCTCTCTACAGAGGACCAGTGGATTTTCATTTGAGTATACAGCCGCTCCTCCAAGCCAGTTGTATGCAATTCTTTCCTAATCACACACAGCCTCATGGTTTGGGGGAAGAGTCAGAGTATATAGGTTGGGAAAAACTAGGGAGAGTGTGACTCTGCCTATGCGACTGTGGGGAAACCATCGTACACACTGGATGAAGACTGTCCAGTCTGGCTGCTTTCAGGTCATCCTCACTGCTGTCAGTAACCCCTCACCAGGTTCTGTGCAGGTCTTATGAGGAGAGGATAGACATTTCTTAGTTTCCTCCCCAGGAAGAAAATCCTCACAACAAATGGTAAATTTGTCAATGTTTCTATGTCTCATGGTAATAAATTAATAAAACCAGTAAATAAAAAAATATTAGCAAGATGTAAAGCTGTAAACAGTAAAGCTGAGAGTTCACATCTTGAACTGCTAGTAGGAAGCCAAGAACGAGCACTAGGAATGGCATGTGGCTTTTAAAGCCTCCAAACCTACCCCCAGTGCTGTACTTCTTCCAGCAAGGCCACACCTCCTGAATCTACTCAAACAGAACCACCAACTGGCGGCCAAGTATTCAGATATCTCAGTCTAAGGGGGAGATTCTCATTCAAATCACCACAATGATATTAAAATTTCTAAGTTCAAAGGTCAATATTTTGATGTCAAACCTCTGCTTAAATCAGTATACCTATGGATCTGCTCTTTATAACAATTACAAAGACTGGCTTAAAGAACAAAAATGCATGTATGGGGCTGGAGAGATGGCTCAGTGGTTAAGAGCACTGGCTGCTCTTCCAGAGGTCCTGAGTTCAATTCCCAGCAACCACATGGTGGCTCACAACCATCTGTAATAAGACCTGGCGCCCTCCTCTGGCATGTGGACATACATGGAGGCACAACGCTGTATACATAATAAATAAATAAATCTTAAAAATGCATGTATGTATAATCAAAGTTTATATAGAAGTGTTTGTTTTTTGGGGCATATACCCAAAGGATACTTAATCATACTACAAGGACATTTGTTCAACTATGTTCACAGCAGCATTATTTGTAATAGCCAGAACCTGGAAACAATCTAGATGCCCCTCAACCGAAAAATGGATAAAGAAAATGTGGCACATTTACACAATGGAGTACTACTCAGCGGTAAAATACAATGACATCTTGAAATTTGCCTGCAAATGGAAAGAACTAGAAAAAGACATCCTGAGTGAGGTAACCCAGACCCAGAAAGATGAGCATGGTATGTTCTTACTCATAAGTGAATACTAGCTGTAAAGCAAAGCATAACAAGTCTATGACCCTAGAGAAGGATAACAAGTCCATGACCCTAGAGAAGCTAAGTAACAAGGTGAACCCTAAGAGAAACATATATATAGATTCCCCTGGGAAGAGGAAATAGATAAGATCTCCTGAGAAAATTGGGAGCATGGAGGAGGAGGAGGGGAGAAGGGAAAGGTTGGGGAGAGCTTGAGGAAATGGGATAGTCGAGATGGAGGAAGGACAGATATGAGAGCAAGGAAAGAGATATCTTGATTGAGGGAGCCAGTATGGGGTTAGGGAGAAACCTGGCCCTAGAGAAATTCCCAGGAATCCTCAAGGATGACCCAGGTAAGACCCTAAGCAATAGAGGAGAGGATTCCCGGACTGGCCTTGCCCTGCAGTCAGACATGAATATCTTAAATATCACCAGAAAACCATTTGGGTTCAGGTGTACCCTTTTTGAAAAGAGAATTGCCTTGCCAAAGTCCTTTCGCTTTGTGTATCCCTTTGTGAAACATGGGGACTATTTATTGTTTGTTTATGACAATACAAATTCAGATGTGTGTAGAGTGGTGTACATGGAAGCTGGTCAGCCAAGGGGGTAGATCACCACCTACCAATTCCCCCCAAATAAACACACCCCAGACTTTCAAATTCAACCTTTTTGCCTACTCTGTAAAATTGGATCTGATTCTTTAAAGTATTTTTTTTTCCTTTGCCAGGTGGCACTGAAACTCTCCCAGTAGAGGGCACTGGAGGCAAGCTTGAAGAAGAAGGCCTTTACTTTTTGTGTGTGCCATCTTAGCAGACCCAACTTCTCCAGTGCCTGGCTAAACAGGGGAGTTCCACATTGCCAGGGTAGAAACTGGTGCACTGGTTCAGTTGAGGAAGGGAGGGAGGGAAGACGGGAGGGAAGGAAGGAAGGATTTTTCACCAAAAAAGGGCTAAGAGTAGGGGGAATTTCACATTGCCAGTTTAGAAGCTAGTACCAACCCCCCTGGAAGGAGGGAAGGAAGGAGGGAGAAAGGGAAGGAGTGGGTGGTATTTTCACCCACTAAGGGGTCTGGAAACATGGCTCAAAGTTAAGAGCACTTGCTACTCTTGCAGACGATCTGGGTTCTTATCCAAGCACCCATGTAGCGGCTTACAACCATGCATAACTCCAGTTCTAGCGGATGCAACACCCTCTTCTGAACTCCATGAGCACCAGGCAGGCACCTGATGCAATACATACATGCAGATAAAACATTCATACATATAAAATAAACAAATCTAAAAAGAATGTTGTTGTTGTTGTTTTCTCTGTAGCTTTGCAGCCTGTCCTGGAACTAGCTCTGCCTCCCGAGTGCTGGGATTAAAGGTGTGTGCTACTACCGCCCAGCCTAAAAAGAATTTTTATAAAAGGGCTGGAGATGTTATCTCAGTGCTAGAGCATCCACTTAAGCATGTGCAAAGAATGCCATGGTTCCAACCCCAGCACTAAAAAGGAGAGGTGAGGAAGAGAGGGAAGAAAAAGGAAGGAGAGTGACTAGGGTCCCACAATTCCTGGGCACCCCTTTCTGATGCATGGTTACTAGCAGCGCCCAGTAGCCAACTGCAATTTGCCTCTGGATCCAAAAACCATGCACAGCATCTCCTTTTCCCAGCTCTTGCACTGCATGGCTAGCAGCTCCAGCTGCCAGCAACTTTCCATGGCACAGCAATGTTAAGACAGAAAGCCTCCAGTTAGACTCCTTCTTCTATGGTTTGAATGTCCTCCAAAGATTCACGTGCTGGGAGATTGGCCCCCACCGATGATGGTGGCAGTATGGTGAGGTGGTGGGATATTCCACGGGGGGGGGTCACTGGATATAGTGGAATATGCCTATTACCTCAACACGCAGAAGCCTAGGACTCTGGAGCTTTGTGAACTCAAGGTGAGTTCCAGGCCTGATAGAGCTACCTGTCTCAAAAACAAAACAAAAACAAGTGGAGTTGTAGGAAATCCTAAGGTTAATTGATGGGGCACCATTGGAAAGGTTTGGGGAACCCTGCTCTCTTTCTTCTTATCCGGCAATGTGATGGCTTGCTACCACACATTCTCTTGCCCTCAGAATCACTGTGAGGTGGCATAGCCAAAGGAAGTCCTCACTCGAGTCTGTCCTATGCTGTTTAGACTTTCGCCTTCAAAAATGTGAGCTAAATAAACCTTTAGCAAAGGTTTGTTGTGGGGTGGTGGTGGTGCACTCCTTTAATCCCAGCACTCGGGAGGCAAAGGCAGGCAGATCTCTGTGAGTTTGAGGCCAGTCTGGTCTGCTAGAACTAGTTCCAGGACATGCTCCAATGTTACAGAGAAACCTTGTCTCAAAAAACCAAAAAAAAAAAAAACCTCAAAAAACCAAAAAAGGTTTATTGATTCTTCATTTGTGTGTGTGCACTTGCCTGTGTGTATGTGAACCACATGCATACAGGTGCCTTTGGAGCCAAAAGTTGTCAGGCACAAGCAGTTCTGAGCTTGTGTGGTTGCTAGAAACAGAACCAAGTTCCTTTGCACAAGCAGAAGGCACTCATGACTGCTGAGCCCTCTCTCTGACCCCTACATTTCCTTTTGAATATAACATTAGCCCACCCCAGGTAGCTCATTCGAGTAACAAATCAACTGACTAATAAACCTCCCAGGAATCGCTTTCTTTAGCATCCTAGATGATGTCTTTCTGGCAAGTTCCAAAAAGCAGATTTCCAGCAAGTTCTACCATTTGATGAGCCATAGCCATGTTGTCTCCAATAATGACTGGGTCTCAGCTGTGAGCAGAGGGTGGCAAAGGCCTGCACGGAAGAGTTTCCCTTGAGAGTTATTTTGACTGTTTGGACTTTTCAGTGCTCTCTTAAATATATGGCATATATTTAAAGATAGGGTCTCACTATGTAGCCCAGGTTGACCTTGAACTCAGATCTGCCTGTCTCTGCCTCGTGAGTGCTGGGACTAAAGATATCTGCCACCATTCCCGGCTATGACATATATCGATAATAGTATAATGTCCTTTTTCTTCCTGTTCTATCATCTGGATCATTTTCCTGTGGTTTCCCCCCATTGGTGCTTATATTCTCTGCTTCTTTGCATGCCTGAGAAATTTCCTTTGCATTATAATTTACCTTTTATTATTAATAATAATTATCATTATTAGTTATGCTGAAAAGTGAACCTATGGCATTTTTAAATTTTTCTATTATAAATAGCTATTTGCCTGTCTGTCTGTATATGTGTGTGTGCATTGTGTATGTGCATGCATGTATAAATGCACGTGTGCCTGCCAAGAGTCAGTTCTCTCTTCCCACCATGTAGGTACCAAAAATCAAACTCAAGTCGTCAGGCTTGGGAACAGGCACTTTACCTGCTGAGCCATGTCACAAGCCTGAACACAGGACCTTGAGTTTGCTAGACAAAGCCTCCGCTGCTGAGCCATACCCCTAGCCATGTGCCTGTAACTTTTATTGGATGTCAGACATGAATATACCTTTTCGGTGCTGAATTTTTCATATTTAAAATTTTGTTTTTTTTTTCTGGGACACCAATCCACAGATTGGGGAGCTTGTTTTCATCCAGGTTAAAGAAGATTATTCTTCTTGATCTTGACACCTAGTCCTTGTGAAATTTCCTCACATATGAGTGCGCATCAAAATTCTACTGGAGACTTGAAAGCCACCCACTGGAGATCTCAGGGCCTTTCTTTGTCTGTGCAAGAGTTAGCCTGTGCTATTACTCTGCACCGCCATGTTAGTCCTATCTGCCATTATCTCCAAATCCAAAACTGTGTCTTCTAAACTCCGAGAGACCTCCAACTTCTTTTGCGTATGTTGGAAATCTCCTAAGGAACAGAACTAGGAGACAGAGTGTGTATTATCCATTATCTATATAATCCTAAAAGGGAATTTATTAGATTGATTGGCTGGCATGATCTAATGGATAGTCCCTTACTGTCAACCTCAGAGTGGAAAAAACTCAGTAGCTACTCAGTTCAGGAAACTGGAAGCCTTAGAACAAGTGGGACCAGTGATGCAGCTTGAGTCCTAAAGCTGGGGGCTTGCAGGCCCCCTGGTGGGTTTGCGGCTGCCAAGTCTTCATTTCAAGGCTGAGCTATCTGGGCCTGCTATCTATGGGAGGTGGTGGCCGCAACAACAATAAAATGCTCCTACTCAAGCAAGGTCAAGGGCATGCATGTGCATGCTTTCCCCTTGTACTTTTTCAAAAAGTTTTTCAGTTAATTACGTTTGTTCTTTGTATACAGAACATCCAAAATGTATACAGTGCATTCTCACCACTCTCCCCCGCAACTCTCTCATCTCTTCTACCCTTGCCAATGCTCCGCCTCAATGCAATTCATGTCTCTCTTTTAAAGAAAAGTCCGTGGTCTGTTTAGTATAACCAGGCCATCTGTGGGACCATGGGTGTGGAACTATATCCACTGGAGCCTGGTGGGCTCACCAGTGGGTACACAACTAAAGACAATGACAACCCCCCTGCAAGAATCTGTCAGCTGTGACCTCAGGTCTCTCTAGACAGACCAGCCAACCTCAAACTTAGAGCCATCCTCCTGCTTCACCTTCCGAGGCTAGGATTACAGGTGTGTGTCACTATGCCAACCTCCTTTCCACTTGGATGGTACTGCCCACATGCAGGACAGGTCTTCCTGACTGCGTCTCACTGACCCACAGGCCAATTACTCAGGAGACACCCAGAAGGATACTTTGCCAACTTTCAAGGTGCCTCTCCTGCCGTGAGGTTTACAGCTAGGATTAGTCATCACGCCCTCCCTGCAGCACCTGTGGGAACTCTCCAGCCCATCATGTGTGTTTCTTCTCTCAGGGAGCATGATAGATAGCCACTTCCTGTGGCCTCACATCTGGAAGCTTTTGTTTCACAAACGTTACCTATTTTTTTTTAACTTGGTTAAGGCCAGATAATAAACTGGTCTCTGTTACTCCATCGTGTATGGAAACAAAATTTCCTCCTGTCATCCGCACTCTGAGAGCTTGCCTTCTGGATGGCCACCTTCGTTTGTTCATAAGGCCCCCATACTCACAACATCTCTGAAGGTAGGGGTCACCTTGCTGTTCCCATGGGAACGTAGCTGGCTCTTATTTGACAATACTGCAGTTCCCTCAAATCATGTAATTCTAAAGATAGGAGTCCTTCTGGCACTTGGATGACACCTCCCCACCAAGACCATGCTCCTTCCCTCTTAGGGAGCCCCGCAGCCCTCACTCTTTATTACTCCAGGCGCCTCCTCATGCCCTTCAGTTTTTGAGGACTTTATCCTCGAGTCACTGCCACACCATACTGTACCCCACTTGTCCAGGCTTTTATTACTTTTCTATGCACGTGCTCGAGTGTGCACATGTTTTTGTGGATATACGCACATGTGTGTGTGTGGTGCGTGTGCACATGTGCACACATGGAACAAAAACAGGGATTGACATCAGGTGTTTTCCTTGATTGCTCTCCATGCCCCTCCCCAGACTGTCCTGGAACTCCTTATGGATCCGAGATTCGCCTGCCTCTGCCTCACCTGGGATTAAAGGTGGGTGCCACCATAATGCCGCCATACCCTGCTTCATCTTAGTTTGTTGGTTTGGTTTGGTTTTGTTCGGTTTGGTTCTTCAAGACAGGGTTTCTCTGTAACTTTGGAGCCTGTCTTGGAACTCGCTCTGGAGACCAAGATGGCCTCAAACTCACAGAGATCTGCCTGCCTCTGCCTCCCGAGTGCTGGGATTAAAGGCGTGCACCACCACCGCCCGGCCCATTTTAGGTTTTGAGATAGGATCTCTCAATGGAACTGGAACTTACTGGTTGACTAGGCTGACTGGCCCATCAACCCTCCAGATCCTCCTATCCATATCTCTCATCCCCCAGTACGGGGTTCATGGAGGCCCTGTACAGTTTTTATGGGAGTGCTAGGGATTCAAACTTAGGCCCGTATGCTTCTGTGGTAGGCACTTTACTGAGAGGTCATCATTCCAATCCCATTGCTCAGGGTACTTGATGATTTCATTGATTATGGACTCAAAATCCACCTTCTCATCATCTGGCCTCTCTACTGATATTGTATTACCCTGTATCCACCACCAACTGCCACTTTTATATTGTAGGCCTTGTGGTTAACAATATTGTCAGACCCTCAATTTCACTCATTGAAGGTTACACCTCCACTCCTAGCTCAGCTCACCTTTTTTTTTTCTTATTAATGATAGTTCTCCAGACAAACAGAGGAAATATAGGCATATCAATACAACAGACGCCTCTTAACTTACGGTGAGATTACATCCTAGTAAACCCATAATCAATTGAAAATATCATAGGTCAAGAGGCATTTAATGTACCTCACCTACACAATGCCACAGCTCAGTATTACAGTGTGCTTACAGCATTGGCTCTTTCTTTCCCCTCATGAGCACATGGCTGACTGAAAGCTCCAGCTAGCTCATGTTAATAGCTAGCGTGAGAAAGAGCACACCTCATATTGCTAACCCAGAAAAAGGGAAAAATTAAAAATTCCAAGTCAAGTTCTGATAAGTGTATTTCACTTTCGCACCATAGTAAAGTGGAAAATAGCACATTGGATCATCAAAAATTTCACACACACACACACACACACACACACACACACACACACACACACAGAGAGAGAGAGAGAGAGAGAGAGAGAGAGAGAGAATGGGAGAGAGAGTATAAGGAATTGGCTACCATAATTTACGGGGGGAAGCTCCATGATCTACAGATTGATTCAGCAAGCTGGAAAATTACGTTTGAAGGCCCAAGAGAATCACTGATGTAAGTCCCAGACACAGAATGACAGCCCCGAGTTCTAGGAAGAGCTAATGTTTCAGTGTGAGTCCAAAGACAAGGAGGGAAAACCAATATCCCAATTCAAGAGCAGATATATAAGTGCCCTGTACTTTGGAAGGATTAGTCTTTTTATTCTAGTAGGGCCTTCAGCTGGCTGATCAAATGAGGGCCACCTATCAGGGATATCGATCTGCTTCACTTAAACTGCTGATTTAACTGTTAGTCTCATCCCAATACTCTATCACCATAATACTACAAACAATGTTTGACCAAATGTTTGGGCATCCTGAGGCCCAAATCAAGTTAATACACAAAACTCGCCATCGCACATCTGTCCACTAGCAACTTGACACCCAGACACAATCACCTTAAAACCATATGGAATTTTCAAAGGAAGATAACAAGAATTGGGTGTAGCTCCACCCGCCCCCGAAAAAGTAACAGCCTAGACAGAAAGCCATCAAGAGAACTCTTAAAAATTGTGATAAGGATGCTGAAGTGTAGCTCCCCACACCTGATGACGTCTAGCAGGAGTGCGGGTGGGAAGGACTCAGTTTTCTTTAAGGGGCTGGCCACGGGAGTTTGCCCATGCTCCAGGGAGTATATGGGCAACACAAATTGGACTTTTTTCACCCTTCTTTTTTTCTGGAAGGGAGGTTTTAAAGGGGAGGAGGGAGACCTAGGAGGACTGGGAAGTGAGTGTGCTTGGGGTTAATGATAGGACACTCCCAAATAATCAATAAAAATATTATGGAATAAAAAATTGGATGTGGTTGCACATACCTGTAATACTAGCACTTCGGAGACCAGAGAAGGATGGTTAATTTGAGACCAGTCTGTGCTACACAATAAGGCTATAACCCTTACTCTCCAAAATAAAGAGAGACAAAACAGCAAGGACAAGGACACTAACAACCTAACCGCCTGTGATGGCTAATATTGGTTATCAACTTGACATGCCTGGGCAAAGGGAACTTCTATCAAATTGGTCTGTGGGCATGTCTGTGAGCATTCTCTTGATTGTTAATTGATGTAGAAGGCCCTAGGTCACTCTAGTCAGCGTCATCCCTAGGCAGGTAGGCCTGGGCTGTATAAGAAAGATAGCTGAGTGAGAGCCAAGGAGCAAGCCAGTAAGCAGGGCTCCTCCACGGCTTCCGCTTCAGTTCTTTCCTCCAGGTTTCCACTCGAAAACTCTTGCTCTGGCTTCCTTTTCTTCCCTAAGCTGCTTTTGGCCAGTGTTTTATCAGGTTATAGCTGTTCTATTTCAAATGCTTGCCCCCTCCCTAGAAGAAGAGAAAATGTTCTCAAATGTTTCCTTTTCTTTTTTTTTAACAAAAAACAGTTTTTATTACATTTTCTGTGCACGAATGGTTTGCATGCATGCATGTCTGTGCAGCATGTGCCTGGTGAGGTCAGAGGAGAGGGTCAGATCTGGTGGAAATGGAGTGCTAGGAAGTTGTGAGCTGTCATGTAGGTGCTGGGAATTGAACCCGGGTCCTCTGGAAGAGCAGCCAGTGTTCTTAACCACTGAGCCATCTCTCTAGTCCCTGTTTCCTCTTCTAAGTATCCTATAACAAATACTGATACGAAATGAACACAGTCAGTGGAAATAATAAGGAGAAGAGAGGAAAGAAAAGAAAGATACCTGATCCATAGATATACTCTAATCCCAACAAGGAGGAAATAGGATTAAAAGCCTTGTTTCTGTAACTAAACTTCCGGTTATATGCACTGTTGTGGAATATTAGTTTAAGATGTGTTACATTCATTTATGCTGCAGAATATTTAATGATGCAAAGATGTTTTGCATTCTTTTATGTTGCATTTGTTTAACTCAGTGAAGCTGTGTTACTTTGCCTGTCTAAAACACCTGATGCTCTAATAAAGAGCTAAACAGCCAGTAGTGAGGCAGGAGAAAGGATAGGAGGAGAAATCTAGGCTCGAGAAGAAAGGAGTGAGGAGCGAGAAAAGGAAGAGAGGAAGATGCCAGGGGCCAGCCACCCAGCCACACGCTGGTCACACAGCAAGGAGGAAAGAAAGATAAATAGAATAAAGAAAGGTAAAAAGCCCAGAGGCAAAATGTAAAGAGAAACGGGATAATTTAAGTTGTTAGAAAAGTTACCTAGAAACAAGCCAAGCTAAGACTGGGCATTTAAAAGTAAGAATAAGCCTCCATGTATTCATTTGGGAGCTGGATGGCAGGCCCCCAAAGAGTAAAAACCAACCAACTACAATGTAGTGCTCATAACTACCTTCTTTCTTCTACTCGTTCTTTAAGCTGCTCACAGTTCTTTACCTAGAGCGATTCGAACCTCCATTTTATGAAGCCTGTGAGCCATTGGTAGTCCTGTCTGGATTAAGCTGTCATAGTTTTCCATTGACCTTAGTCACAAGTTGTGGAAACACTTAGAAATGCTCTAAGCCTTAAGGTCTAAGGGATCCTCGTGTTCCAGAACACTCTTCCTTACCTCCCTTTAGTGGTCAGGATCAACCACTCCATCCCACACCCAATCTTTGCCTATTGACTCAGGCACAAGGAACCCAAAGTGGGTGGGTGCCATTCTCCACTACTAGGGCAATGGAATTACTGTTCTGTCTCTAGAATTCATTCTTCTAGAAGTAAGACCTCTAGGTAGCAGGAATAGGAAGCATCATATGACCCCGGAAGCTGGCACGTAGAATTAGCCGTTTATACCCTGCAATTTATATTAGAACTGAGTGGTTTTGTCTGCTCACTTAGCTTTTGATATTTTTGTATGTATATATAATGCATTCTGATTATGCTCTCTCAGTCTCCTCTTATCTTCCTCCCATTCCTATTAGCCCCCTCCCCATCTTACCAGTCCCTTTTCCAGATTCACGACTTTGGGTTTTGTTTAATGACTCCTTTAGTTTAACCAAGGTCATTCATGTGGCCATTGGATTGAAACTATCTATTGGAGCCTGATGGAGTCACCAATAGATAGAGAACTGAATGCGATGGCTACCCCTTTCCCTGAATCTACCAGCAAATAGATCAGCAGAGGGAAACAAGATTCCCCTGATTCTCCATCCATGCCTGCAGTCACCGGCAATTGCTGTGAGTTTGGGATTACAATAGCTTGATCCTGCCCAGAAGATGCCATTGTGTAACGCTTCTCCATCTCTCCTGATTTTTACATTCTTTCTGCCCCCTTTTCTGCAATGCAACCTTAGCCTTAGAGGGGATGGTGTAAATGTTTTGATTAGGCCATCACTTACCCTCAGCACCTTATGTGGCCACGAGTCTCTTCATTCAGCCTCGTTCACTGGGGGAAGGCTTCTGTGATTAAAACTTAGAGTAGCATTTGTCTGTGGGTATAAACATAAATATTTAGAAGACAGTTTGACTCCATGTCAATTTAGCTAAACAACAGTTTTAAGTTCCCTCTTGTGGCCTGTTCTCTCTTCCCTATTTAAGATTTATTTTATGTTTAATTATACATGTGTGTGCATCCACAGATGACACCTTTCCTCCCTCTCCCCTCCCTCTTTCCTGACCTGTCTGTGCACATGTGTGTTTGTCTGTCTGCCTGTCCACCTACCTGTGTGTCTGTGTGCTTGTATGTGGGCGTGTGCACATGATTTCAGGCGCTCATAGAGTCCAGAGCCATGGGATCCTCCTGGAGCTAAAGCTACACGTAGTTGTGAGCAGCCTAACGAAAGTGCTGGGAACTGGAGTCCTCTACAAGAGAAGTACATACTCTTTCTTTTCACTGTTATAATACAGGATATCTCTGTGTAACAGCCCTGACTATCCTGAAACTCTCTTTGTAAACCAGGCTGGCCTCGAACTCACAGAGATCTGCCTGCCTCTGCCTCCCGAGTGCTGGGATTAAAGGTGTGCACTACTACCTCCCGGCAAGTGGTACACACTCTTAACCATTGAGCCAGGCATGATTTCTGCCTATGGATCGGGTTTCAAATCCAATTCATAACAGTAGTGCCAATTGTGCATGTCGGGGCATGTTACCTGGCAGGTTGATATTGGTATGTAGGGTTCATAGCTGGGCAAGACTATTGATACCTTGCCTCTCCAACAAACTGAACAGCACCTTCTGGTACTATGAAAGCTAGTTGGCAGTGAGGAAGCTTCCAGATTAGTGGATACAACTACTTTGTAGATGTGTTGGGACTTTAATGATCTCCACACAAAATACTGGCAACAAGCAAACAACAGATGGAAATATGTTTGCTTGCTGTTGTACTTTTGAGAGGGGATTTCATGTAGATCAGGTTGGCCTCAAAATTTCTGTGTAGCTGAGGCTGACCTTAAACTCCTGACCATCTTTTTTCCACCTCCCAAGTGCTGGAGTTACACCTGCCCTCTTCACCAAAGATCTAAACACTATAAGAGAAAAAGTTAAGGCAAAAGAACTGAACAGAGAGTTCTCAGAAGAAGCACAAAAGACACATACATAGTTTTTGGAGTGCTTAGTATCTTTAGGCATCAGGAAAATGCAGATTAAAACTACTTCTAGATCCCGTCTAACCCCTGTCAGAATGGCCACCATTAAGAAAACAAATGCCGCCGGGCGGTG